>VZRM01006138.1:1125213-1228063 GCA_013397955.1 Grantiella picta | reverse complement strand
CGGCGCCCACCATGGGTGGAGCCGCCGCGCCGGCCGCGCCCATCCCGCGGCCGCGGGTCCCCGTCCGCCCCGTCGGGCGGGGCTGGGCGGCGGGCGGGGGAGAAGGATGAGCATGGGGAGGATGGGGATGATGAGGAGGGTATCCCCGCGCGCGGCGATCAGGGCTGGCATCCCCGGGGCTGCTGCTGGGCGGCACGATGCGCTGTGCCACGAGCCCGGCGGCCGTCGGGCGAGCCGGGTGCCCCGGGCGGGGCGCGGCGGTGGCCCTCGGCTGTAGGTCGCGGGGCGGCGGCGACCCCCGGCAGGCGTAGTTGGTACTGTTAGCGAGGCTGCGGTGCGCAGCCCTCCCGCCGCCGCCCCCGGGCAGTAGCGACCGAGCCGAGAGTCCTAATTGGCGTCTGTGGCTTAGGCGAGAACAGACCGTGTCGCGTGCTCAGGTAAGGACATGCGAGGGTTAACCTAATTCCCTTGATCCATCCACTCTGAACTGGAGCTTTGATTAACATTGGTCTGCAAAATGTAACTGTAACAAATTCAATTAAGGGAAGCACATTTCTTCAACTTTTAATTAGATCTACCCTATTTGTCTAATGTTTAATATAACATAAAAAGTTGCTCAGGTTCCAGAGGGAAATGGAAATAGATTTAGATGTAAGCTTAGCTTTTAAAAACACAACGGACTAAAGTTCTTTGTTCCTCAGCATATATTATTGCCACATTTATACCCTCAAAGAGGATAACAAGCAATATTCCTCAAAGAGGAAAACAATTTTACCTGCAAAATTGCAAATGTAACAGGGTGGTATTTTTGTGTGAATTTCCCTTAACCTTTAGTTGGTCACAGGGTCCTGAACATACGGTTCGTAGCCCAGGTTTGGTGCACTTCTGTACATGATCCTGCTGGATTACATTTGTTCGAAGAAAACTTGGGAAAGTAGTAATATATTTCACAACCATTTCGTTGGTTTCAGTTAGTACGTGAGAGTGGAAGTTATCTAAAGTACATCTTAATATGATAGATAGCAGATGTTGTCAAAGAGAGGAGCCCGTATGCCATTGTCAGCAGTAGTGGGAAAGTCACGCAGCCCCCAGGCACATCTCGTAGGTGACTTACTGTGCCTTCGACAGAACGGTATCCTGCCATTCCCCATCCATACTTTTGTGCTGGGATTTGTCTCTAAAAACCACAGCCCTTTTCCAGTTCAGCTTTTTTGATCACATCAGTGCTGGACATTTGCTCTTAGGTCTGTTAGTCAGAGTATCAGTTTTTCTTATATTAGATCACATTAGATCATGAGAGGAGAGAAGGAAAGCAAATGCAAAAGAAATTATGTTGTAAAGCTTTTGCTGAGCTACAGAAAGGAGGAACAGATATAATTTAAACTGCATATGCGGAAGTGGTCACCTGTGCTCAGATTACCCTGTATGATTTAAAAGTGTTGCTGTTTTCTCCATCCCAATGCAATAGATATCAAGGATTATTTTCTCTAGGATCATTTATCTGGTCAGTTAAAAAACCCACACATTTCAGTGCTAGTAATTATGAGGACTTGATGCTGAGTTCCTAACAGCCACACAGCCAGAAGTCTGTGGGAGTCTGACATTCACAAGGCATGACACATCATATGCTGTCTTAGTATTTGAGCAAAGATAAGAAACATCACTGAAGCCCAATGGCCCTTCCTTAGTGTACAGACAGTAAGGAACAGACATGCTATCTACTAGTAGCCTCGAAGAGTATACCATCACTTTTTCACTCTCTGACTGTGGTAGTCCATACATCATTGTTCTGCTATATTAAATTTTAAAAAAATAAAACACAGCTGTCGTAGGGGCTGGGAGAGCAGTGGAAGAGTTTTTGCCTATTATTTTCTGAGCTTGGTTGCTTGCAATGAAGGGCTTGATGCAAAAGTTACTTCCTTTGGTTCCTTTCAGGTTCGAAGGTTTATGCATACAGAAAGAGGTTTTAAGTCCTGCAAGTTTTATTTCGCTACTGCATTCTCAAGGAAATGGGTAGTTACTATCCAGTAAGTATATTAATTATGCCAAAGGAAGCTGTGAGACTTGAGGAATGACGTACATATACTGAAAGGACAAGGATTTTCTAGAAGAGCTCAGGAGCCATTTGATGAATGCTTGGAGTGCTAGCCACATGCTAGCCCCTAAAATAATGAAACATAGATCATTGTATTTATTATTGTGAAGTCTTCCACAGTTGTGTTTAAGGAAGAAGAAGGTATCCTATTATAAGAAAAAAGAAGAAACATGCAAATCCAGAAGAAATTATATTCTAAACCCAGGACCTATTTTGTTGTTCTGCTTGGCATTTTACAATTTTTTTAATGTGTTTTAGTGCATCAGAAGACAATTTTAAGTATTTCCAGCCATTCAGAAGTTCCATCCGGAATCCTGCTATGTACAAATGAAGAACTAGACTCCATTATATTCTTCATATGCCTTGTTTTTATTTTAGACTTTGACTGAGTCAGAGGTACAGGAGCATCTGGGAAAAAATTAATAAAAAGGAAGATCAGAAATGATGCAATGTTTGTCTTTTCCATTTTTATTTTTTACTTTCTGTGTACTATGACTTCAAGATAAATCCTCAAGATTAGAAAGCAAAATGAGCCATAAAAACTAGATTTTGGAGATGAAAGACTCCTGCTTGATCCATAAAGAAGGAGGAAGCCTGGGCCAAAGCCAATGAAACCAATATTCTCTGGCCTATCCTGGCAAGTTTTGTGGCATATAAAGAGCAGATATTAGAATGACAGTCACTGAACTGAGCCTAATTTAGGAGCAACAGCAGTTGTTTCACATAAAAAAAGCAATCAGGGGTCTGACTTTGTTCCTATTGTAGGTCAGCCTTTGTGTGACCACGTATCACAACTGCCACAAATAGATGCACAAGATGGGAAGTCAGGTAAAAAATAAGAGCAAATCACTGACAGGTAAATAAGTACATAAAACTGGTGGCATGTTAATTTACTTAACAGATAGAGTCTAGATCTGTGAACTAACTGAACTGTGACTGTTGTGATTCACTGGCTTTGTGTTGCACAAGATTCCAAATACCTGTCTTTAACAGAAAAATGCTTTTATTTTGTTTTCCATCATCATTTAATTTACTCCTGTTTGTCCTTTGATTTGGTCTTTTGCATCCTCAAATTTTTCGTTTTTCATTTTCCTTTGTGTGAAGATAAAGAAATTGTGTTTTGCTTAGGGAAATGGAACAGCTCTTCAAATTAAGTTCTGATTGAAGGAGTTTAGGCATGTCTTTCTGAGACTTCTTATAGTATATTAAATGTCTGCTCTGTATTGTTTTGAGGTTTTTTCCAGTTGACTGGGAATCCAAGGGTTGATCTGTGTAGCTGAAATTTAGACACTTGGAATCCCATTTTAGTGTTCCGTTGTCACACTCTTGGTTTCAGGAAAGTTTACATATTACCTACTGGGTGGTGATGGTATACTTAGAAAGAGAATATAAAAACATGAAAGCAGAGAGAGAAAGCTGTATCTCCAAAGTGAGAATTAACTTTCAGTAAAATTAATAAATACTGGAGTAACTATTAAGCTGTACTCAACTAACTGAAGTGTTATATGAAGTAAATCATCTTTGAAGGTGAAGATGATTTTTCTAACGATGTATGTGATTACAATTTGGGTAGAGAGAGTGTAGAACAAATGTTGAGGGTTTTTGATTTTAATTATAGCTAAAAATCAAAGGGTAAAATCAAAGAACTTGTTAGTCCACTCACTGATGTTTGTCTCAGTTCGTCATCTGATTTCATTGTTTTCTTCTGTTTGATCTGTACACATCTGCTGCTGCTTCTAAGTTGTTTAGGCAGAGATGGTCTCTTTTATTCTGCATTTGTATAGCAACTGACACTGCGAGCTCCTGCTCTGTGCCCAGAGCTCCTGGACACTGTGGCAGCAGAGATGAAAATGAAAACAGAAGTGCTCTATGAGGAGGTGTTCAAGTGTAGCCAAAGCAACTTGCATATGCTTTGCACAGATGTCAGCTATGTAATGCAAGGACTGATCTGAGTCAGTGTCAGTCTGTTCCCCTGTAGATGGTGCCCCTAGTTCAGGGATTCTCTTTTGGGTTGTCAGATCTGCATCCCTAATCCCCCTCCCCACTTTGTAAAGTTAGTTTTCACCAAAATGGTGTTCAGGGTGGTACTCCAGAGAAAAACATTTTTAGTGCAGGTAAGATGAGCTGGACTGAAGTCTCAGTTCTCTTTTCAGGCAGAATCTACTCTATAAAATGGCAAACTGCTGAACCCTTAGCTTCCAGAACACCCAAATTTTATCAATCTCCTTACCTTATGGCTTCTCATGGCTTCCTCCATGTAAAATTTCTAATCCACAGTTAGCATATGCATCACGTGGATGACTGTGTAATAAAAAGAATGCAAAGTGGGATTTCTAATTTAATTTTGAGGAGCTGACCTTTCAAAGCAGGTAGGAGATTTGTGTAATGACAGTCAGTGCTACCTCTGAGGAGAGGGTCAAGACTTAAACAATGTCTTTTCAAATGGTTACGAATGATTATCAGAATGTGCATGAGAGGACATTCCATGTCTCCAATACAAATTAACCATAACTCCATGTGGAGAGACTCAAACAAATTGCCTTTTGAGTGCAGAACATGCTTATATTTACACCAACATGAGACTGGACTAAGGATGAATAATAAAAGTATTAGAATATAACACTGAAATAGAGGTAAAATCTTATGGCTTCAGGCTTTCTAGGTTTCATGTCTCTAGTTTGAGATGTCCACAAAACCTTCACCATGCAGCAGACATACAGCAAAAGTGCCCCCAGGAAGCCAGCCCAGCCATGGAGCATGGTAAGTTCTGCCATCTAACTGCATAGTAGGCCAAGAACTTCAATGTCAATTAAAAATGGGACAGAGTGACTAAAGTACTAGTTAATGTATTTTAAATTTCAGAAAATACTTCTGAATATTAGTAGCCTTATTAATAATTCTCAAGGGACTTTGTTTTCATTTAGCTCATGTTGTCATTTTTTTCAAAGTCACAGTAAAATTGCCCTAGTATTTGTATTTAAAATGCCAAATCCAGAAAGTGTCAGTATTTTTTTTTACAGTAATCACTATTTCATAATAATGTCTGACTGTTTAAAAAATGTATTTACTTCTCTTACAAAAATGCAGTCACTGTACGATTCTGATGTTTAGGTTTTTGTTGAGCTTAAAAGCTTGCAAAGCACATAGATAAATGAACTGGAAATTATGTGTCATTAATAAAATTAGTAGAAAAGGTTTTTTGCATTTTGCTTTATTCATAGCAGTGGTTTAGCCAGTATACAATATGGTAAACCTGCATTTAGTCTGAAAATTCTGTCAGCAACACCATTTTGTTTACAAACTAAAAGAAATGTTTTGTTTACCTTACTGCTTTTTCTATAGTGTATGCCATAGCCTTCAAATTATGTGAGTATAAATTAGAAGGAAATAGAGCTCTCCAACTGTATTGTTAAGATGATAAGGTCAGTAGTAATGTCTCTTCTGCAAACCTTGATAGATATTTATCCAAGTCGAAGCTGAATTTTTAGTCATTACAATATGTTAGTGAAAAGAAAACCTTTCTTGTTTTTTAAAAAATTAAGGTAAAGAAAAATAAATCCTACCCAGTGAACCTAATTCTCCTCACAGTTAGACAGGTATAAATCTGTTTTAAGACCTGCTGCCTTAAAAGCACAGTTTTCAGGACTGTTATCTTCTGTAAATCAAACCATCTCAGAGTCCTAAAGAAGTTAATGTACCAATGCATTATTTTAATTCAAGTGCTGAATTTAAATACAAAGTTTTAAGGTAACAGAGAGTCCAATTGCACTTTGGGGACATTGTTTCTTCTTTACTCAATAGCTCCTACTTAGTTTGGGGCAAGGTCATCTTTCCTAGTTGCTCGTAAATCTGTGATTGAGAATCCCCTATCACCTTCCTAGCTTTTTTGCTTTTGGCCTCTTCGTTTGCTAGTCCTTTCACCTTCCTTCTCAGTCCTTTCTGTTCACCTTGGAATATAATTTGGAATAACATTGCCAGTTCTCAGTGAAATGGTCTGAACAGTCACACTCATCCTCTTCAGGCTGACGTTAGATGTGTTTCTACAAGAACCAGGATTGGTCCTTTTCTTTTAGGGATGGAGGTAAATTCTGCAGTCAGAATTATAACGGATGATGTAATAAAGTGATTCCTGCTGAGGAGTGGAAAGGTCACTATGTCATTGGTTTGGTTTTTCATTCTTGTTTTTATGTGAACAGATGTAGCTACTAAGGAATGTTGCTTAATGGATAGAAACAAAAAACAAAACAAAAAAACCCCAGGAAAAGAAAATAATAAAAACAGGCTAAAAAGCAATTTTGGATGGAGATAATAAAGGTTCTCATCACTAGAAGATCATCTTTGCCTGCACTGAGATTGGACTATGAGCTTCCTAGCATAAGCTCAGTAATTTGATCCTAGGGAGAAGTTCAGCCCAAAGGAGTGTTTGGTACTAATTAGTTTAAGGATTTTGGCCAATATCTCCTTGTCCTTAAGTGAGGCTTTTCAAAGAAATGGTGATTTCATATGGTCTTTGATGTTGGAATTCTAAATTAAAATGTTCTTTCTGAAGATGAGAGCCTAGATTAAGTTATTCTGAGATTTAGAGTGGACTCCTTCATTACTTACTTTCTTTCTTGTGCTGGAATCTATGGCCCACACTGTCCCCACCATAATCACAGAAGAGCATAATCATCATTATTCCCTCCTAAATACAAAGGTATCTGTGGAATAATCTCAGCGATTTATTAGAGCATCAGTTATTCCTCCAAAGTTTAAAAAAGCCTGTTCAATGCTAAAGGTTTTTTTGGGGTTGTGGTCTTTTTTTTTTTTTGCTACCTCTTCAGTTTGGCTTTTTCTCTGAAAATGATTAAGCTTTATCTCTGACCAAATTGATTTTTTTTCTAGGAAACTGGTCATGCCATTTCTTTCATACCGGGGTTCATAACAATGTCTACATTTGACTTCTTCCAAAAGATTTATATTTGTTTTCAATCCCTTGTACTCTAATTTAAATAGAACTTGTTTGATTTTTTTCCTGCAGTCACTTCTAAAAAAATCCTTGATGGTTTTCTTTTGAGGAAAAAAGGTTATTTGCCAAAGTTATTTACAGTTTAATTGCCAGTTTAATTACAATCTAATGTCTCATTTGCTCTGACACACTGTACTCTGCAGGCTGAGCTGTGATAGATTGTAGGAGTCACAGTGGCAATAGATTCACCTGTGTCTGAAGCAGGGCAGCCTTGAACTGCTGTCAGCAGACCTGCCCTGAAAAACTGCACCAGCCCTCTAGTGACGATCAGAACATGAAAAATTCTCTGACCAAACCTATTTGGAGTATTTCAGTATTGTGGTGTTTTTACAGTCCCATTTTTTGCCACTGATGCACAGTCTACTGACTTTCTGTACTGCCCATATGTTGATGAACCCATTCAGGGGCTGTCCTAGAAAAGACATCGCATAGCGTAAGTACAGAGACTAGCTGATGCTTTTGGCATGTTTTGTCTTACTTCACTGCGGATGCTATTGTATCATATCTGATGTCAGCTTATAGCCCTCCACAAGGATCTCAGAAATCTGTGTACCTTTCTGGAAGGACCTCCAGAGAGGAGGTCATACTGCCGTACTACAGAGCTGTATTTGTAGTATACAGACGATCCATTTGAGGTTCTGTTCCTATATCTGGAGCTGGTTAGAGAGCTATGTGAGAAAAAAAGATTTGATGCCACGTGTTAAATTTCACAGTCATGAAGGTTTGCTTCTAATAACACGTAGTCATGTTTCTATGAAGTAACTGAGGTTATGGGAGACATTTAGGGGTCATCTGTTCTGACCACATGCTCAAAGCAGATCCTGATAGAACAGGTTCCTTAGGGCTTCATTCAGTCAAGTTCTGAGCATCTTGAAGGTTTCAAGTCATGTAGATGGTCCTCCAGACCTCCTCATAATGCACCAGATGTGGTCTTATAAGTACTGAATAGAGGGATAGATTTCTTGCCTTGACTTCCTGGCTCTTCTCTTGCTGATACTGGCAAGAATGTAGTTGGCCACTTTTGCTGCAACAACATACTGCTGATTCATGTTCATGGTTCGAAATCATAGCTATAAACTGAGAAATTTAAAGGCTGTGCATGTGCCTGTCCATCCTTGATCAGAACCAGCCCAGATGGGTCAGCTTCCCACATGTACTTCCTGAATTTGGTGTCAGGGAGTCCATGAACCAACCTGTGAGGGGCCACAACCATCCCTCCTGTAATAGAGCTGTGTCTCCTAGGGTGATGGTCCACTGGTCATATGAACACCATTTGTTGCTCTGAAAAGTTGGGGAAGCTCAGTAATAGCTGGAGGAGTATGGGGCTTCTTCTGAAACTGTTCCATTATGGATGATATACATGAGGTCTTTCAGCAATTTTATGATCTTGGCAGTGGATTCTCCTAGCTCAAACTAATGATTAGGAGTGACTAAGCTTGAAGGGGTGATGACATCCTTCTAAGATCTGGAGCTTCAGAGGGCTAAACCAAACACTTGGCAAATGCAATTATTATTGTCCTGAAATTCACTGTCATCCTGCAAATCTACTTTCAGCTGTTCCAGGCCTGGAGATGTTTTTCCACTATCTGAAAATAATTTAATCTGTTCAGCGTCTCCAGACTGCAAAGAACAGACTGCACTCAGATGCAGCTATTGCTCAGTCTATCCTGGCAGGAGGTTAGGATTTGCCTAAGAGATTTTGTCCTTGTTCTTCTGGTGGAAGAGTGGAAGTGAATGACCACTCACTTGCAGGATGTCTGCAGAGCAGATTTAGATTGTCGTGATGCTCTGTAGGCTTTGTGAAGCAGAGAGGACCCCTGTATTTAGCACAGTAAAAGCATGTGTTTGAAACAGGTATTGAGGGTTAATAAATGCAAAATAATGGTCTATCATTACCTTTAACCACTAAGATTTTGTAGTGAGGGGAAACCAATCTGGGCCACAATCTAGAGACTGCAGCAATGTGGGTACAGCTGGTGCACACACCTTGGATGGACACTTCAGTGTGCACCAAGTGCTGCTTCCAAACACAGACAGCCCATGAGTAACCTTTGCAAAATATGTAAGGTATACTTATACAATGCTTGAAGTAGTTCTAGATTTATACTTAGGCTTTTCAAGTTCCTTCATGTAATCCAGCCTTGGAGTACCTTTTCCTTGCTTACTTTTTCATCCTTCTCCTTCTGCATTGGAAACTTCCTTTCCAAGTGGTCATGCACAAATTCATACTGAGATGAGAGAATGGTACTTACATTTTTTACAATGAGGTGTTATGAGCTCTGTGATGTCTTGTATGCTTGCCTCTATTACTGCAGTAGGAAATCTTGTGTAGTAGTAACATGTACAGTAGAAATAAAGCTAGTATAAAGTAGTAAAGCTAGTATAGCAGTATTAGAATCTTAATTAATGTAAAAGTAAATTCAATCTGTATATTTTCTAATATAAACCAGAAATAGTGTACAAAGTAAAATAAAACAATAAATAAATTAGCAAATCTAGTATAGCAGTAATAGTATAGTATTAAAGATATATACTATAGCAGTAAAGGATAAAGTAAATTTTATAGTAAGGCTACTATAGTAGTAGTAAAGCTAGTACAGCAATTAAGAGACTTCTCTTGCCATGGAAGGTGAGCTTAAAGTTTGTTTTGGAATTGGGGTTTGTACTGTCTGGAAAAAGATAAAAAAGGCTTTCTGATATTATTCTTTTTAACTTCAAGGGGTTGCTGGAATACCCTGAAGCAACCTTAAAATATGCAAAAGTCTTTCACCGTAAGAACTACATTTTCAATACAGTTTCAGTAACAATTCCTCCTATAATACTTTTCCTGCAGAAAATTATGTATGTTTATTCTTCTAATTAAAAAATATATCTAATGCATTTCTTCATGCTGGAAAGTATAGCAGAGTAATCTTCGCCTTCAGGTTATAACACTTGAGCCAGAACTGGAGTGAAACTGAACTAAAATTCTCCTAAATAAGCCTCAGAAAAGTGACTAATACAAAGATAATCTCTGCAGCTCTTGCTGGAACCATCAGCACTATCTGAGATTGAATATTGTTACGATTCATCATCAATATCCTCTGCCTCAGGATGTCATTTCTAAGGTGATTTTCTCATCAGTATTTTTTTTTCATTTTTGGTTTCTTATCTTGTCTTCTTCATCCTTGCCATACATTTATAGCTTCCACACAGGAACTGTAATTAAACCTTTTCTTTTCTCTATTCCTTTAGCCTCTAATGCATTGTATAATGTTATAGTCTTAAAGTAGAAGAATCAGAATCCACTAAAGTAAACTTTTGGGAAGGTTTCCAAAAGTACATTCTGATTTGAATTGTGTAATAAATTGCACTGACATACAGTTAAGCTTATAATGGTGTACCAAGATCTCTCCACAGATATAAGAGAAATATGGGACTTTTGTGACTTAGAATTTCTAAAATGGAGCTCTTGGTGGGAGAACCCAGGTAATCTGAAGTCTGAGGATGCCTATGATCAAAACTGAACACATACCTATTTTCAATCAGTATCTAAATGTAGGTTTAATGACTTAAATGAAGGTCATTCTGATATTTTCTGGCCTTTATTCTCTTCTTAATGAGAGAGAGATGTTTTGCTGTGGGAGTACAAGGGTTCTGCTTCCTTTTTTTTGGATTAGTTTCATTTCCATGTCTTGTTTGTATTTAGCTGTATCATTTTACTCCAAGTTCTCTAAAGTTCTTCCCCTGTTTTTTCTTCTCTAACCTTTTGTGTAATATTTAAATTGCATTTGAACTAGACTTTCTATATCTGACTTGCTGTATAAAGATTGCATTGTTTAGCCTAAATTTTCCATTATGAAACTCCTCAAAAATCCAGTGCTTGCAAGACAACTGACAGTTTTGGGACACGTTGTTATTGTTTTCCATTTGGACATTTTACAGGTCTCAAGGCAGATTTAATAGAACCCACATTTCTCCAATTAGAAGTAATTTAGGAGTGTAAAGCTAGTTTGATCTTTGACTATCCTATCTTCTCAAATTCAAACCTTTTAGTTAAATGCCCTAATCTGCTTCTGATTCTTTATATGTTCACTTGATGGCATTGACCCCGAGAATACTGGCCCTTCACTTGAACATCCTATTCTAGCAGCCTAATTTAATGTCAGCCTGGCTACTGAGAAGCTGCTGATTATATTGAGGATATGGCTACTCAGAAGCTGCTGAATCTCAGGTTTCTCTCTAGGAATTGCTTCTACATTTCTGGTATCCCTTGACAGATGCCTGTTAATGCATTATTCAGCTTGAACCCCATGCTTACAGTAAAAATGTAACAAAAAATTTAAGTCTTTATGATTGTAATCTGCTTTAAATAAAACTTAAATAATTTTTTTAAAAAAACAAAAACCTTACCTAAAACTGCTTTTTTAGAAAAATCCAAAGAAACTTAAATGTAGATGGGCATAAAACCACTGCTTGTAGCAGCAAAAAGCTATATGCTTCTAAAAGTGGTTTTGCTTGTTTTCACATCTCAAGGATTCAGGTTGGCTCTTACCTTGGCAGAACCAGTTTGCTGTTAAAACTAAGGCAGATTTGGATCCTGCGTCCCAAAAACAGAGATGTGTACTCAGAGAAAGGTCATCATGCAGAGGGAAACAGAGACATAGTTTTACAGAGTGTCAAATTTACCTAAGAGTAGAGACCCAAGTTGTTTTTATTGATGCTCTGTCTGTACTTAATTGAACAAAGATAGCCAATCTGTAAATGACAGATTCCCGGTGGAGCTGTGCTGGAAATACAAGATGATAGGGATGTGGAGGAAGACACTGAAGATTCTGTAAATTCAGGTTACCATATTGTAGCTGTCTGTGCCAGGATGCCCTGCCTAACTCAGTTTTTATCGAGGTTCTGTTTGTAGGGTGTAGGTAGACACCCAGATCATAAACTGTTCTGCTGCTTCTGGGCTTGAGAAAGCGAGCCTAACCCCACACCATTACCCAGGGTCTTGACTAAGAGATCACATTCCCATCAGTGCTGTGTCCTGCTCAGACTGTATCTGCCAGAGCAGATATAACAGGAATACCAATCAGGAAAGATTTAGAAATTTCTAAAAATTGATTTGTATAAAAACCAATTTGGTGTCCTAGCACCTCTCAGTAGCTCCCACTTGGACTAGACCCACATAACATCCTGCTTATAAACAAACACTCAGATGTTTCCTGTTATTAAAATGCCAGTGATATTATAGCACTAGAACATGTTTAGCATAACTGTTTTGCATTGGCATCTATAATTTGTGATGTCTGTTCTGCTTATCCTTATTTCTGATTCCACCACGATTTCAGTCTTCTCTTCTACCATTTTTGTTTTTTCAAAACAAAAAGTCCATCTGCTTATTTTAAGAGCAGATCTTTCCAATCAGAAAAAGAAACAGCAGAATCAACATAGCCGGAATTTAGGTAATTTGGTATATATTTACAGAATGCAGATGCTTTCCTTTTCACAGTCAAAATTTGTAAGCCAGTTTAATAATGACTGTCCCCCAAAACATGTATGCTATCATTGCAGGAAACTATCTGTTTTGTAAACAAATTGCATGGAATGATGCGACATGACATGAGTCATGCAGTTTAAACTTGATTCCAATTTAAAATTAATGTACCACGTTTCATTAATTTGTTATATTTCAAATGCACTGTTTTACAGAACCAGTAGACATTGGTATTGTAATTTGCCCATAGTAAAGCAACAAATGGAAACAAAAATTCTGAAATTGTTCTTCAGACAACTCATTTTCTCTTGGCATTGAGCATTCTTCCCAACTCCACTCTGAGCCTTGGGATTTTGTGAACATTTCAGATTTTATTTTTTACTTCTTTTACATTTGCAGCTAGCTTTAAAACATTATGCAGTAAAGCTTGGAAAAAACAGCACCCAAGTGTCAAATAACACAGGAGAAAGTATAATCCACAAATTCATGTGTTTTTCTAAATTTCATTTTCAAGCCAGTTTTATAGGATTTTAATTTTTTTTAATAGCTGCAGTTCTAAAGATTCTCAAATTCTCAGCAATCTAGTCACAATATTAATACACAAGAATTGACATTAGCTGAACTTATAACAAACCATTATCAGGAAAGTCATTTGGCATGAACAGGTCACATATTTTGGCATATGCTGAAGTGGCAGTATTGCTTTACTAAAAATATTAAGATTTCAACTCATTTGAACACCAGAAGGCCAATTTTTATGTTACTATCAAGAAAAAAAAGCTGTAAGATTTTCTTCTGTACCTTTCTTGTTACATCTCGGTAAATGTGACTGCTTTCTGGTGGTTTAGAACTCCAGTGCTTTTCCTGGTTTAAAGTTATCTTCACCAGTTTGGTGATCTGTTCTTACGTCCCTAACTGTTTGGGTTCTCATCACATTAATTTGATCTGGAATTCATGCACTTCTGAGGAGTCTGCACAGAATCTGTGAAATACAGTTGACAAAATATAGGTATTTTCATATCCTTGGGTTTGCACATATCTGTAATGGTTCTTAACCATTTGCCTAATCTTTTCAATTCCCATCATTTCACTTTGCCACAAGTTACCTGGGAATTGAGCTGGAAAACAGGCAAGATTAGACATTCAGACTGTTTTGTATCTGATTAATGGGAGAGAGAGATGAAAAAAGCTCTTAGTATCTTTCAGTATTGTACTTCTTCACTGTAACCAAATTATATTATCTCATTAACAAATTTAACCTCTTTCACTTGGGAGTACTGGAATGCAAAATTCTTCCTTCAATGAAGATGATTTGCTCGAAAGATTGAATCTGTTCTTCTGAGGAAAGAAAATGCATCAGCACATCTACTCAAACGATCAAAGCAGGAAGTATGCCTTGTTTATGAATTATTTTTAAACTTCTGGACAAAACAATCTCAGTACAATTAAAAGGAATCCTGTTTTGCCTGAAGGCAGTATAGAAAATGAAAGGGTGCTTATAGAAATATACATCAGAAAGTGTAAGAGTAAAAAGATGAGGAAAAAGCTAGAAGAGAAAGCTTTTCTGGCTACAATAGATACCAAGGGTCCTGATCCTAAACTGGGCTCTGATGGATTTCTGGCTGTAAATGCAATTTTCCAGATTTAAACTGACTTTGATAACTCAGTCAATTTACAAGCAGCTCCTTCTCTGATCTGGTGCTCACTGGTGAGCAGAAAGTCTATTGGCCTTGTAGGCAGGACAGGTATTCAACCAGGAATGCTCTAGAGATATTTTTAAAAGGGAAGTTTTTACTTCCTCTCCAAATAGGATTTTATTTTGGCTTATCTACCTTTACCTCTGATCCCCTGGCATTCTCCTCTTTTACCCTTCCTATTTTCCTTCTTTGAAGTAATTTTTCTTTAGTGTAACTCCCCAAAATATTCTTGATTGATTGATGTTGGCAGAAAATGCTGATCTGCTTTAATCAGATTCTGTAGGAATATATTTGTTTCAATGAAACTACAGCTGAAAGCAATTATGGGCTCCAATTCTGCATCCCTGTAACAAAATTAAAATTAAAAAATCCTGGGAGCTTTTGTAGCTACTTGGTTTTAAGTTAGTGGCACTCTCTTGGGAATTGAAGCTGCAAGTTCAAGTCCCTGTTCCATCCAATTTGGAACTGGAATTGGAACAGAAAATTGGATCTGGGTCATCTGCATTTCAAGCAAGTATCCTGCTCAGCAAGCCAAGTCAGCATCCCCTGTCCAACAAATGTTTTGTATTTAATGAAGTCTTGAAGAGGAGGGATTTAGCTTTTTCCATGCTATGCAGAGGAGACCCTGGTACCCAACCCCCATGCTCTTCTTCCTGTCCTGAGCCATGTGGCAGTGCTAGGAACAGACTCAGTTTTGATAGATCCATTCCTTTCTAGTAAGTGAATATCAAAAGCCTTGCTAAACAGAATTTTTACACTCCAGCTGGCACTCCTGTGAAGTCCTGAGCTGTCACTTTCTCTGGCACTGCAGAGAAGTTCTGTCTTGTCCAGAGATAAAGGCAGGAAACATGGAGAGGGAACTGAGGAGATGCAGGTTCCCCTCTCCCCCTGGATGCCTAGCCTAATAACAGTGCAACCCTTCATTCCCTGGTCCAAGTCTAGAGAATAAGAGGAGGGACTTTTGCCCAGATAATAGGAGCAGCAGAACTTGCCTGAAGCAGTTTTACTTTTCTTAAGGGAAAAGGCTGGTAAATGGAAATTTAGAAGTTCAACATCTATTTGAAGTATTGAACTCTTGTGTTTACTTCATTCTCTCCGTGGATTTACAAGTGAGCTATTTTCATCCAAACTAGAAGAAAAAGCAAGGCAAACCGGCGCATATAGTAACCAGCTTCTTCCTAACTCATCTAGGCCCATTATGAAGGCCTATGTTAGGTTTCCTTTTACTCCCAAAAGACATGTTAAACTCAGTTTTTAAGGGCTTTACAGCATTACCAAACCACCTCAGCACAGCAGACATTCACATCTTTTCCCCATATTATTATAAAGTCTACTTTAAAGTGTCTTTGTACCCCATTGCATTTTGAGATTCCTGGAGATTCTAAATAAAAGCATCTTCTTTTCTTGAAAGAACCTCCGGGCAAGTTCTTTCAACAGAAGCTTCTTTGCACAACATTAGAGAATGCAGTGTAAAGTTCACTGGTTATAGGAAAAATATTCCTCCCATTTATCAAAAGATTATTTTAGACACATTAGTTTAAGACATACCTTTAAAAGGTTGACTGTTTAGAGAGCACAACAAAATCCTGTGCTTTCTCAATCTGTATGTTTGCTTTGCCACTTTCAGGCTGTAATTTCATAGTTTTGTTCCTTGTTTACTTTCTGCTTGTATTTTCTAAATGCACACAAATCAACCTGGAAACACCATTGTGCATGACCTTATCTCAATGTACCAGATAGATATAAACAGGTAGCAAGAGAGCTATGTAAAAACTAAAGCCTTTCATTTGCACTTTCTTACAAGTATTTCTGGGAGATGGTAAGGGATTTGCTTAGTCCTTCAGTGAAAGTCAGATTCATATTCTCGAGCAAGTCCAATAGAAAATTTGTATTAGGTCTGCCAGCTTTGTCTGTCACATGAAGGGACAAATTTGTACTCAAATAAGACCATTAGGATTTCAAAGAAAATACTGGTGATTCAAGAATTTAGTTAAAAGTTCTTGGCTTACTCTGAAGCATTTACAATGATTTTTGGAGGGTTGGTTGCATAGAACTCAGAGAGTTACAGAGAAAGGTTCACCCAAATGTAAGATTTAATGGCATATTTAAAATGTCAGCTAAATGACTATACAAGCCACTTCTATCTAAAGTTTTTTAAAGTATGACAAGTGTCTTCTCTACCACATACCCACAGTGGAATGAAGATCAGCACAGAAAATGGGAATTGATCACAATTGCTGCTGAAATGAAAAGATACTGACCAATGACCTTCTTCATTGATGTGAACAATAATGTTTACTGTGGATAACATACGTACCTTCAGGAATGTGGCTCGCAAACAGAAAATCAATAAGGAGAAGGTTCAAATTCTGCTGCCTGGGTACTAAATGTTTGCTGACCGAAATGAGAGCTTAACAGGCAGGTCTGTCAGCTCTTGAGTCTTACAACTTTGCACTTTGAAATTGGTGTAGAATTTGGAATTGAGACTTATTCTGCACACCCACTGTGTAGTTTCACAAACAAGAGAAAATGAGTTTTTTTTTAAAAATATGTGAAATGGTAATTCTTTCTCTGAAGAAATGGATTCTCAATTATTTTCAGAGATGATTTCAGCAGCAAATTCAACACATCTCAGGTAGTAAAAAGGTGTAACTATGCCTCTTTGTATACAAATGTTTATAAAGAAACCTTTTTTAAAGAATTTGACTCACAGGATCAAAATGTAAGGTTTTATATCAGCCACATTTTAATTCAGTGAATATTTGTCTTTGCTTGCGCCGTATAAAAGCATGTGTATGTTGTAGCTCTTGCCAAATGCCATTAAATTAAATTAAAAATACATAGACTGCAATTTTTCAGAATCAGTGGCTTCACAGAGTATTACAACAGGAACTCAAAGAACCCATTGAGTTCTGTTTTAATTTTATAATATTCTGGTTAATAATGTCTATTAAAACATCCATTAAAAAACTATCATGCTAATTTAACTGGGAAAATATAATAGATGCTGTTTAATGCTCCCATTAAATTAATGCCAAGACTTAGTGTCTTCAATAGATGTTGTTATTAATGGTATCTTAAATAGATGCTATTATTAAAAAGAGTAATGCAACATTATTTAAAAGCAAGCCTGGACTTTGCTGACAAAAGAAAAACTCCTTACCTAGTAGACACCAAAATATTATCAGTAACAAAACACTTTTTTGTTTGGTTCACTGTCTTCTACATTCTACCATTATTTTCCCTTTAGTGTAATGGCCTCAATTGTGCATTGTAGTCCCATGAGATGTCAATGGATATAAAATATGTGCTTCCAAAGTGATGGAATACTTCTTAGTTTCTTTCTCTTTCTTTTTATTTTTAAATTAGTAAATACAAAGTTTAAAAAAATCAGAAAAGTATTGATGTCCAGATATTATTTGATGGTAATTTCTGTATTTTTAGTCTGTGTTACATTATGTTACATTATGTTACATTATGCATATTGTTTTATATGTGTGTATATATTTCTGTGTAATTGATGGCATAAACGTATTGTTTTGAAGACCTTTATTTTTAATTTAGTCTAATTCATAAAGCCCATAAAGCTCCTGAAGGGCAAGAAGTAGCCTTGTTTGACTGATAATGTTTGACTGCTGGAAGACAGAAACATATAAGTAGATCTCATGACACATGCCATGATGGAGCTGCAGCAAGTACAAAACAGTATGAAAGCCAAAAGTCATGGTTTGTTACAAATATCACATTATAACAAATCTTACAGGTTATATCCATGCTACTATGGCTTTTCTCCACCTTGGAATGCCAGCTGAAGTACACTCATCACCAGGGCTGGAATAATATAACTTTGTTTTATAGCTTGAAAGTCATTGCTCTTCTCTGTCATCAAAGACTGGAAAAACACTGAGCAGAAACAAATACATGAGAAAGAAAATATCATGAAGATAATGCTCATAGTCACATCTCCGATAGGGAACAAGATTCACATCACTTTGTAGACTCATATTTCCTGACATTTGTCCTAGTAGATTATGATCAAAGAAATAAAGCAGTGGCTGGGAAACACCACAGGAAGGATTAAATTAAATGATTATGTAAACTTCCAAAGGAACACTACTTCCACTTGCTTCCTGGCTGCTAGAAACCTTTTAGAGTTTATTTAGAGACTGACTCTTCTTCAGCATAGCAGGGTCTTGTTTAGGGATCCCCTGACAATTTTAGCTTGTTTTATCAGGCATACATTGCCCTGCAGTTACCATCTCCTTGAGCAGAGCTGGCTGTCAAACCAGCAGCTGCTGCCTGTAGCCAGTTCACTAGTGCCAGCCAGCAAGAGACCATGACCAAACTGCAGAGAAGGATGATAACACATACACAATCCACTGAAGTAATATTAGGTTGGTACATGATTAAAAATCTCAGATATAGTGCTAATGGGAGCCTCTGCACCAAACCCTTGTATTTCTAATGAAGAATTATTTCAAGAAAGTAAGAGAGCTTTGCACTTAAAGTGAAAAAATAAAAATTACTACCCTCTTTTAACCCCAGTTTCTTAATATATTTCAGGCAGGGAATTCAATCAGCAAAAGCTAAGTGAATTGAACATTGAAAAGATTTTTAAAACAGATTGGACAGGTTTATAGCCTATGTAAAACAAAAATAATCAAATCATATTCATGTGCTAAACTGATTACCTTCAGCTCCAGTAGTGCACAGCAGGCCTGGTCATGAGGGAATGGGAGGAGGACTGCAAACATAGATGGATCACAGTTAGGCTGACACTGACTGGGATTTTTGCCTTATACAAGAACAGGAAGAAAGCAGAGTTGACGCTCACAGTAATGGACCTTTCCTTCAAGAAGAGGATTATTTGATGTTTGATAAAGATACTTTTTTTTTAAATTTCAATTTCCAGTTTCCTTTTGCCTTTAGAATTAGTTACAATCTAGTTGCCAAAAATGCACGTGGAATAATATACAGGGTACTATTTGGCAGCCATCAACCACAAATCTTTCTAAGCATTCTTTGGTTTTTAACTTAGGGGCTCTCCCTTCTCTTCACTCTCAGCAGAGAAGAGTATACCTTTTTAACTCCTCCCTATCTCGTACAACCCAAGTTATCCAAATACTTGTGTCCTGTGGGATCAACTGCTCAGAGAGCACAAAGGGAATACTAAACGTTAATTGTGTTGGTTTCAGACTTTACATCTGTTTTGAACAGCTACACCAATGAAAGTAGTGAAGAATCAGATTCAGTAACCTTTTATATGCACTTTATAGAGACCTTTCTTCAGTAGGGAAAAAAATTAACTCATACTATTCATTATTAATTCATAACTTACCTGTGCAGCCTGCATTATACAGGCAAGAGTAGATGCAGCTGTATTAGAACCGGCAAGTAAAATTAAATATGACTATTAATACCTGAGTTAAAGTATGCTTTAAATTCCACTCACCAAGATTTACCGAGATGACCGTCCGAGGAACACATTTTATGCTTCATTGAAACTGAGTGTTTCCTTACCCCTTAGTTACTGCATGTATTCATGACTTTAGAAACAAAGCCATAGGTGCTGAAAGTATATGAACTGAGGTTAAATGAAATGTTGTAAATTTGTGATATTCTCATAAAAATTTGCAAACACGAAGCAGAAAGTTTTTGTCAATAGTCTAAACCATTACTGTGAACCATGTGTAACTAACAGTATGCCTTTATCAAATAAAGGATTTAACTACTATTTTAGAAATATTTTATCCAGCCATGTCACAAATAATAACAACAAATAATTAATTAATTTTACCTATTTTTTTGTCTCTTACAAAGGGAGAAAAAATTCCATTGTGGGTGTTGAAAAGCTGAAATAGTTATAAAACTCTAAAACCAGTAATTTTCAGCTTTGAAAGCAGTAAAAATAGTAAAAAAAGCAAGACCTTATGCATTCTCTTTCTGACAACAAAATGCCTTATCTGTGATACATTATTAGAACTAAAAAGCTCCAGCAAATGTTCTAGAGAACAGAGGAGTTCCTAAACCTGATGGCTGAGTCATTCCTCTTATTTCATGGCTCTCCTCAACTTTAAAGCACACTGCTGATCTACCTGCAAGACAGTGACTAGCAATGCCAAATCTTTCAGGATGAAGTTGATTGCTTATTAAGGATTCCTTAATTTTGTAGTCAAGCTATTCACAAATCAAGAGGTGGTACTTTGAGAGCTGGCCCTGGTGAGCAGCACAGCTGTTAGGGAAAAACTGGCCATGGGAAATAACCTTGGGTTGTATGATAAAGACATGATTCATCTTGTACTTTCAGAGGAAAAAAAATGCATTGAAAGATAAAGAAAATTTTACAATATGTATTCTATGTCAAGAGGAGAAACTTGGATAAACTTTGATAAGCTGAAGAAATGTCTCTGTATTAAGAGTCACATTGAGGACACCAGGACTTGCATGTGAAGGAAGATTTAAATTTCATCCAGTCAATGGATGTAAAACTGTCCAGGATTTATATTACAAATAACACAGGGGTTAAAAAACCTGCAGGCTACAGTTCTGCTGTCTGACTGACTGCTTTGTGAGGGACACTTCAGAACAAGGAGAAAACATATTCAGAAAGGAATAAGGTCTGATTAGCACAGAAACACTTAAGAGGTCAAAAAGGGCAGGGACAAGAAAGGATTTGAGAAATATATTTAAATAATAAAATGTTCTCCAGCAATGCAAGTAAAAAGAGAACAGAAATACCCAGGGTTCCATACAGAAGGAGGAAAATATGAGCTTTGGCATCATGCCTTTGGTAGCACAAAGGATTCTATGCTTTTAAAAACTGAACTGTGATATAAACTGGCAGGGCAAAGCTAGAGGATACTGCAACAAAAATGGGGGTAGATACTTTCCACCAATTTTGATAGAAATGCCACAATGAGTTTAAAAATTTGATCCTGTGTATTTTTAAAAATCGAGAACTCTTACTATATGGTTGGACAATAGAAAAAGTAGCAATTATATTTCCAGTGGAGAATAAATGTGATTCAGACAAGTGCAGACTTGCTCTTTTGTCTGTATGTAAGATAACAAATGGTGAAGCAGGGCTCATTAGAGACATTAGGGGTAAGAGAAGTTTGGTTAGATATCACAAGAAGTTGCCAAAAGTAGACTAGTAGTGTATGTTCTCAACAAATCAACACAGGAGGTCTTAACTACCTTAATATGTGAAGCACTTGATAACTGAGTCAAATGTAAAATTGGGGGTGAGGTTGAGTAGGCCAGCCATCAAAAGATAAACTGCAAGAGAATAAAAAGACTTACCTAAGGCAGAAAGACATGGGTAGTTATGAAGAACAGCAGTAGCCTGGAGAAGTTCTTTATCAATGTGTCCAAGGGTCTGTATTTCTCTGAACACTTCAATAATGAATGGCACCAGCAATATGCTAAAACTTTCTGCCAGTAAAAAAGCCAAACAAATGTGGAATTGACTGGGAAGGATCTAGAACTGCCTTCCCAGGCTTTATGTACCCTTTAGGACTGCATAAACTGGTTGCTAGAATGACAGTGTTTGGATTGCTTGTCAAAGAGGTCTCTTTCAGATATCTTTGCCTTCGCCAGGATGCTTCAGAACTCGAAGCCCATCTTCAACCTTTTAATTTGCATTTCAGAAACCATATGTTAAATTGGCATGGATCTTGCTTCTGTTTGGATGCATAAGTAGTTTACATGTTCTTTGAACAGTCTGCCCACAGTATCCAGATGCTCTGGAGTCAGAAAGATAGTGCTTATGAATCTGACTGGATCCACTCGCCAGCTTTACAGTGCCAATAAAGCCCATAACATATGCAAGGGAACCAGCATTCAAATCAGATCAATCTGAACAAGAAAAAGCTTGGTTAGATATTTTGGCAAGGCAGTAAGGGCATTCACTGGTGGAGGCTATGCCAACAGTACTTAAATCTTTAACATTTACTATGGAATTCTTAGGTTAGATATAAATGTACTCCCTGCTTTTACTTCCACATTACCAAACTTTACCTGCTCTAGCTGTTTTACTGATCAAAGCCTCCTCTTTTGGTCCCCTAGATGCTAAACTTTTTAGCTGGAGAACACCACTTTAATTAGCACACCTATGAGATGTCTTTTTGATAGCTTCAGATTGCCTTCACAGAGTTTCAGTTGTCTGTTTCAGGAGACAGATGATCTTAGCCACTCATGAAGAAAGGAATGTCTTACTTCACCAGGACCTTCGAGCTGGTGGCTCTGTCTTTGGAGCAGCACAAAGAGCTGGTGGAGTCTGTATGCATGTCACAATATATGAGCTAGCACAAACAAGTGAAATCTGATGTTCTGAAAACAAAAAATTAGTGTAGATAGGCCCTTGCTTCTTTGTCACTCCAGGCTGAGAGTTACATTATAACTGAACTCAGAACTGAGTAGAATTCTATGTAAAAACATTTTCTTTAAGCATGTTTTTAACTTGAGTTGGTTGCACAATCATTCTGTTTCTGCTGGAGGCATAGTCTGTGGTATGACCACTCTCTTGTGTCAGTTCTGCATTGAAAACATAGCCTAAAAATCTATCTTCACTGCAGAGTTAGTTCCAGTGACAGGAATTCATTTGTTAAGAACTAAGTGGATTCTTGCCCTACTCGTGGACAGTGCATTAAACAGACATGCTCCATCCCTGTCCTGCGTTGCATGTTTACAACAAAGCATTCAGAAACCTGGGGGGAAAGGCTGCCTTGCTGCTGCTCATGGCACAGATTCTTACTGTAGCTTTTAGACTGCATCACTGTTCGTCTTTCTCTCCTTGGTTGTATATTCATGCATAGAAATAAGTGTGGAATAAGTGACTGCTTTATAAATGTGCTCTCTCAGAATGTAGAGCTGCTGTCTGCAGAGAACATTTATTCATGGAGGGGCTGCAAGGCCACTGTGTGAGCAGTAATGTACTCTGACTACACCTGCATGTAACTGAGGGCAGCCATGCCACCAAGTCGTACAGTTGCTGACCTTCAGAATGCTGTGCTTACAGCAAGTCACAGAAAGGCACCAGAACCAAGAACAGGTGGCCTTGAGTTGTGTGAACAGCCTGCGGGGTTTTAAACAGTTCTGATTTATTCATTGTGGCAGTCCCTGTATAATAAGGTTGGACTGGGAGATTGCAAAATATGAAGATTCCACGTGGTTTTTTATGAATATGATAAGGAAAATGGGCTATAGCTTTTCGTGTAAGTGATTGACATTCACTCCATCATCACTTTTAAGGTTCTGAACAGCACTGCTTGTGGACACATCTTGTTTTCCCTGCTGTTGCATTATCTCTCAGCCAACAGTGCTCAGGCAGAGCTTCCCATCCCTTGAACACCAGTCAGTTCTTCTTTATAATTTGCTACCTTCTACCATAGTGATCATGTTCCTAATAACCTCAGACTAAGAAGGTAAGTGTTGCTGAAATGATTTATTGAGTTTTCTATTTTTTTTCTGTTACACATATTTTCTTTTATTTCCCCATGGATTTTGTAAGACTTAGATCCTAATCCTTCAAACAGGCAAATGAATTCAGTGGATCTGTAATAAAACAGGGACACCAGTGCCCCTGCAAAAATCAAAATATTTACCTGATCAGCTCTCTTGAGCAAGAATCTTTCTAACATAGGTTTGTCAGACTACCACAGAGGTATATCACACATCTCTCTACAATATCCTTTCTTCTGGTCTTAAACAAGTTTGTTCTTGTTTCAAAACTGCCCATTGCAGTCAAATATTTAGCAACTACAGCTTGTATTTTGGGTTATATCTTTACAAACTCAATTTTATTGTCAGTGTAATGTAACAAAAGTCATAGCTGAATATAAATAGCCTAACTTGTTCAATCTCTTACAAGTAAAATGTTAGGAGTTGGGCATTAAAAATAGAAAATGTGTATGTACAGAACTTTGACAGCTCCGCAAATCATGTGTTTATGAAACTGTTTTCTGCTAGATGTTTCTTTCAGGGAAAGTCACCTGCACTGACCTGGAGATGAGGATGTGACACAACCAGACTGCACAGGCACTTATATCTTCTGCTCTAAAAAGGCTTTGTCAGAGCCTCTGAATGCAGTTTTCAATTTGGTCATGAAGATGCCTGACCTTTGCTTTAAGCAGTACCGAAATTTTTGATAGAAAAGAGGTATCTGCAGTTCTTCGTGTTTGGTGTAGATTAATTCCCATTTACATGTAACATCATAGCAAAGGGTTGAGTCAGAACTTCCTTTGAGGAGATCCTTCACAGTCGCAGTCCTGGGTCTTCCTAGATGAGCATTTCTCATGGCCTCTCTGAATTCTCTTCTCTCTATTTCCCAACTGGTTTGTGGGTCTCTCTGACCAAGAGTAGAAGTTACCTATAAAACCCACCTTCACTTAGGATAATGTTGCTGTTCCCCACAATGATGGTTGCAGGCTGTATCCTGTACTGGTCTTTTGTCAGCCACAGGACATAAGAAAGAGCCTTTTTTTACTTTTTTGATGAGCAGCTGAATTTGTACCTCATGTGAAACAGTCAGCTGAAAGTCCCTCACTGTGCAGATAGCCTGAAAACATCAAAAAGAGGTCTCACTGGTGTGTAAAGTGACCCCTTTCCAGACAAATTATCAGATACCTTGGGGAGTTCTTGTAATCATTACTAGCTAATGCACTTACATATAGCGATGGTCAGTAAGGCAACACAATGATTTTACAAAGTGGGGGAAGATCACACTGCATCACCTCTGTTTTCTATGAAACCACAAGTATACAGTGAGCTTTTGCTGACCTCTGTCATTTGTTGACATGATTTTATCTTAAAGAAGGCAGAAACTGAAATGGCTAGAAACCCAATGATTTTCCACAAGGTATTTATTTTTCATTTTATATGAAATCTCTGTTACATGGCCTCCTTTATCCTGTCAATTTTTTGTTCACTAGCCGCAGTCTGTCACCACCTTTTAGAATCACATCAGTACTAGCAGCACCATAAATGTCCTTATTCAGCAAAATACATATGTTCCAAAGTTTCCAATGCCCCTGCAGCAAGAATAGTTATAGAATGATCTGTAAAAAAAAAATCTCATTTTGCTTGATATTCTGTTTGACAACATTGTGCTGTAGCTGTTACCGAGGTTACAACAATAATATGGAAAATGTGTTTTGGCTTTTATAGTATTTTTTATCTTGATAAAGTATTCGTTGAAGCTCTCTGTGCCAGATAAAGAGATGGAATCACATTTATGTTTGATACAAGAAAGCTAGATGAAAGCAGGCAGTAAAAAAAGTTATGTGACTTAAGAGTAAAGCAATAAGGTGCACTAGAAAGACGACTTTTTGTTTTGAAAAGCCATACATATCTCCAGTGAAAAGATGGGGATAGAATGAGAATTTGAGCTGCACCATTTGCTCCAGCAGTATTCTCTCCACCTACCTTCTTCAAACATCTTCCTTTTCAATTTAACTTGGCTGGTGTGAGAATAGGAAATAAAAGACAATGAAGAAAGCTGGATGGAGTATTTTTGTTCCCTGGAAAATCAGTATGACTCTTCCACCAATCAGGATGCTATAGCTGTCTGGGCTCATTCTGCACATCAAACCAAACTGCAGTGCAAATTTTCTTCCTCCTTTTGCTTATTTTAAGCTCCTGCTAATGACAACTCTTTTGTAGTCTCATAAAATCACCCTGTGGGAACGTTAGAATAATAGTCTTTTTTTTAGCACTGTAACTACAAGGTATTTTTAAGGTGGACCTGGAATCTCCAGTGCTATGCAAATGCCCATAATACACCCATGAGGATTTGTTTTTCTGTGTGTGCATACGTGTAGGGCATACCTACCTACACAAGCTGACAGACACCTTGCAAGGAAAGAAATAAAGGGCACTTTTCCTGACCTTGTGGTCAGGAACTTAAGTCTGACAAAAATAAACATATTTGGAATGAAAGTAAAGGTTCCTGCATGAGGCAGCTTTATTCTAGTGCATTTTACTTTGTGGAAGAAAATTTTTGGCTTGTTTGCAGTACTACCAAATGTCAAGTAACTCCTCTCAAAATGGCTTTATGCAGTTAATTGCTCTAAACTACTGGTTATCTCTCATTTTGCTATGGATTTGTACAGTGCCTAGCATAATGCATCACTGGTGCCCAGCTACTCCTACAAGTGAACACTGAATAAGCTAAGGAACTGAGTGGATGTTAACTACTTTAAAGTAAATTGGGTAGTATTTGTCATGGACAGTGTTTATTAAGTCCTGTGGAGAAGGGGTTTCTGTCTTCTCCTTTTTCTTTCCTTCAAATTTTCACAACTCAGAGATTCATGAACTGCTTACTGAATTATAACCTGCAGTTAGATGCTGGCCTGATTAAATAATAACAAGACCATTTCTACAGAAATGGACTCATTTTTATTTTACTTAAAATCACCTCAAAAATACCTTTATTTTTGGATAGAGGTTTGAGGCTGGGAGGAAACAGTCCTCCTGCACTCTACTAACATTATTTCAGTGTAGGAGATCCCTTGTACTAAATTGGGAAGGTAATTTGTAATTTTTCTTTTCCAAGATAAAGGTTTGTTTACCTGTCTGCTGATTATAACAATAAACTGCCTCTATTACCACCTAAAATACTGTATTTTACTGTGTGTAGTTTCTGGATGTATCTGAAACCTAGACCAAATACCCAATAACTTGGAAAAGACTGAAAAATACTTACAAATAAAATAAAATTTTTGGATATTCCTATATTAAATTGTTTCATTTTCAGTCCTTGTCCCAGCAGAAGGAATTAATTTTGAGCTGCTGTAGCTCTGAACCAAGGAGAGGACACTAACCATTGGAATTTGGTAGTCTTATTTTGCTTTTTGACTAGTTTTTCTGGCAGGAATGTGTATTAGTCAGAGTTAAGAGGTTCTGTGCTGTACTAATCAGCTTCAGTAGAAGAGTGACCACAGTCATGTCAAACCTGAGTGTCTGTTTTTCAGTAGTCACAGATAAGTTGCATGAGAAGAATGAAGAAGTGTTAAGAGAAATTTTAGACAGAATACAATTTCAATTAGTATATATGCAGCTTTCTCTCATCTCCATGTTTCTATCGTAATTCAATTGTGAAAAGCTTCAAGGTTTTTTTTTTTTTTGTTTGTTTGTTTTGGTGAGGTTTTCTTTTGCTGTTGTTGTTGGAAACTAATTACCAGTTTCAATGTAGTTTAATATATCTTAGGTTTTCTACCTCAGTTCATAATTTTTTCTGTTTGTATCACTGAAATTAATTGCAGTTTGTTACCTGGTTAGAAATTTTTCAGAGTTTGACAAATTTTCATGGTATGTTCAAGTGTATTTCCACAAGGAAAGAGGTTTTTTTTCCAGCAAATTTGAAAGAGCCATGAATATGTCACAGTGAGCAAGCTTTAGAATTTTAAGTTAGGGTTTAAAGTTTGAATATTATACAGTTTCAAACCATGTATACATGTGCATACATTATTATTTTGAAAAAAGATTTGCATCTCATGTCAAAGTTTCAACTCAATCAATTGAGTAATTTATGCATATAAAACTGTTATAAAACTTTTTACCCTAAACTATATAAAATAGTTCTCATCATCTCATTACTTTGCCATTAATTTGTTGTCTCACAGATTCATGACACCAGAAATACTAGTGACTGGGGTCATAAGAAACAAATTGTGATAGCATGTAATTAATACCAATTCTTAGAAGTGTTCCTCTCTCTCCTGGTTTGTGGCACCCGTGGAGAACACGCAGCTGCAAATCGACACATGCATGCTAGTTCTAAAGGTCTAATTGCAGAAAGACCTCTCCAGATGCCAGGTGGACAGAGAGCTCTCTCATGAGAACTCATCTCAAGATCTCCATATATTCAAGGAGGTATCTGCCTCCTGAGATCTATCTGAGCTGATAGAAAAAAAATTCAAAGAGGCTTTATAATTTTGAACAATATATAGATATGATTATAATTTTGTTCCTTAAACCATTCTTTGCTGCATATTTGCTATTTGAGCTGGGCATCAGCTGTAAACATTTATTTTTTATTCATTTGTAAACATAACATCTTTTAATATTAGTCCATCAGCAGCTGCACTGTCAAAGTTAAATTTTCTCCAATTTTAATATTTAGTTACACAGCTTTCTCCTATCTTAGAAATTGTCAGGTAGACAATACTTTCAACTGAGTATGTCTTTTCGGTGGCAGAGGAAGCAATTTCTGTTCAGAGTTTTTAAGAGAAAATAGCTCCTTTGGTATTAAATACCACAGTAATGTAAAAGTAATTATATGTAAAGATGCTGCTGCTTTTTACAGTCTCTTTGGGGAGAGAATATTTATAATTGTCTTAATCATTCTCAGTTTTTTGCCTTTTCTGGCTGTATTATTCTGCCTTCAAGTTGTTCATGTTCTCAGTTCACAGAAAACACGTTTCTCTTTACAGTTGCACTAAATGATTCTCCTTAAACACTCTCCTCAAGAACTCAGTCCATACCAGCAGTATAAAACAGTAAAGCTTCATAAGAGATGAAATACTGCTATTTTTATAGGATGCAAACTGGATTAAAATTCACAGAGTCCTTGTATGATCTCTACTTATAAGCTTCCAGGGTTTGTCAGAAGAAAATGCCTTATTACTGTTTTTTCCAAAGCTCTCACTTACATGTATTACACAGCCTAAAAAAGAAATACTAACTCCCCTGTGAATCATGAATAAGAAGAAATTCTTCCAAATGAAGCTTCAGGAATGCCTTGTGTTCCAGGTCCTATTTTAATTCAACCTTAGGACAACATGAAAGAATAATCACAGCCATTTTGTGACTGGCTTTTGATAAATGCCTAAATTTCCTCAGAATGAATTTTATACCAAGGGGAAAGTTTAATCAACAATTATGTTCCTCAGTGTTTCTTTGCAAAGGTTTGTTTGATTATGTGGCAAATTTCATTTTGCTTTTATTCCAGTGAGAAATGAACCAAAGCAAGAGGTTGCTATTTCCACTCTGACGTTGCATCCAAACACCTGGCTACCAAATCAAGCTAGCTGGTACAATACTGAATTTTGCCTCTTGTGAATGTGGTGAGCTTGAGAGAAGTGGAGTATTTTGGGGAAGGTGTGGAGCTCTCTGTTGCTTGCTATAGAAGACACAGACACAGCTGTAATTTCATCTCGTGATCGGTCTAGCAAATGCAGCCTCATTGAAAACAACAAAGTATTAGTCTCAAAATGTCTGGCTACTGATCATAAACTTCCCTCTTGGTGACTCATTTCTCAGTGAGGGAACTATGAGCAATCAAAGATACCTCATGATGTGAGGCAGACTTGAGTTACATGAAGAATCTTGCATTCAGACTACTTTACTGTTCCAGTAAAACTGCTGAAGTGGGGACTATAAATGGTCTTGGAGGACTACCACCTCTGTTCTCAATTTCCTACAGTTCATAGGATTTTCAAACTGGGATATTGGATGGGAGAAGGTTTTCTGTGTTTTCTAAGGGTCTGATTATAGATGGGACAGAGTTCTTTATTTGCAATCATGATTTCTGTTGTGGTTGAATCCACAGGTGGATTCACGCAGAAGGACTGGATGTTTACACCGTAATCTAAATTATACAGTATTTTTCTATCTAAACACTGCTTTCTTGTGAATCATACTTATTAGATTCTACCTGTCTAATCGCTATGTTAGCAAATAAACTTAAGCCTCAGCGTGACTGAGGGACAAAAATCAATCTTTCTTCACTGTGTTGTGTCATTATCTTGCTATTGACTGCCTTTGCATTTAAATATTTCCAGTTTCATGTCTGTTTCTTTTCACAGTTCATGCAAGTAAACACTGTGTAGAAAATTTTTTTCCTATTGCTTTGAAGGCTAGGAGTGTCTCCCTCTCCCTGCCTCCAAATAGGGCCTTTACAGTGGAGTCTGTTTTTTAATTAAAAACAACAGTGTCCATATATATTTCTCCTACAACCAGTATTCTTTAATTAGATGTGGACTTTTAAGAGAAATCCTTTGGTGGTGTGCAGTTTTGAAGATATGCTCTCTATACAGTGAAGTCCCAGCCGTATTTTTAAAAGAATCTTTAATGCTCTGGGAAATGCCTGCAGGGCTCTAAATTAACGTCGCCCACTGATAATTATGGAGTTGCCAAAGTTAGCTAATGTTCATGTAGCAGCAGCATGAAATTGAATATTTTTGTACCTTTCCATACCAAGGCTAGAACAGAAGTCCAGGGAGAAAATTTATCTGCAATGCACTTGAATCGTGTAGTTCCAATAAACAAAGAGGGGGGGAAATTCCTTTTTTCAGGTGCCATTGAAATTTCAAGAAGACAAAAAATGTTTTCATTTTTCAAAGGGCATAATTAGTAACTATCCATATAATTACTTTTAAAATTAGTAAACAACTTGGGGAACTTGCTTGACATTTTTCATGAATATTTAAAGTATTTCTATTTTTTTTTTAAACCTAATGGGCAGCTTTTCTGTTCAGAGAATTATTTGTTGTGCACCCTTCCAAATTGTAGGGCTTTTTTGTTATTGAAGGCATTATGAAAGCAAGACAACTATGACTAAGCAAGAATAAATCAACCCAGTTTCCTTTAATAAATTCATTCTCTTTAGGTTGAAGACCCTATGCTTTTGCTTGAAAGAAACAATAGTGCTGGCCTGGGTCTTTTGACAACAATGGAATATTATCTCAACACGAGTCATCTACTGTGTTTCTATTGGCCACTGTTGTGTTCCTCTTTTATATCATGAAGATATGATTCTGTATAGAAGCCTGCTAGGAATGACAGGTGCCATTAAATGATATCAAGTGGTTTGATAAAAACAAGGAAACATAAGATGCTAAGAAAAAAAGGAAGATGAGAAGAGAGAAAGGGACCAAAGATAAGAAAGTATGATGAAAGAACACCATAGCAACAAATCTCCCCTGCCTAATTCAACATAATGTGCAAAAGAGTATTATTCTCCTCTCTTAATCCTGCAAAAATTTGAACCTGCTGCCTCCCAATTTGGCTGCTGGGACCGGGAGAAACAATACCAGTGGGAGACTTCTGAAAACCAGCAGTAATTGGAGCTTGCTGGCCAGCATTACAGACAGCACAGACTGAAGTAGAGTGTGGGCAGGGCTACAGACAAAGGTGGTGAGAAGTCAAGGTCTCTAGAGACTTAAAGTGAGCAGAAAGCCTGTGTTTATTTTTCAAGGTAAAGCATGGTGGCATGAAGTAGGGAAGAAAGGACTAAGGATCCAGCTAGGTCCCATTCTAAAGTCACATCCTTTCCTAGCATCACCTGGTGTCCCAAAAAGCTGCCAAGGTTAGCTGTAACACATTCTCCCCACTCCCTGCTCCCTGTGGTGTTCCCTGCACTGTCCCCATGACTGACAGTCCTTGGCCAGAGCTGCTGACAATACAGCTGCCTGCATGGAGATGTTCATTCTTCACTTCTTTCAGCTTTGGAACTGAAATAGCCTGACCTGAAACCATTGTTAGCTCTGGGAAGTAGGTCATATTTTGGCAGTAAAATATAAATAATATAGTTATATGTGGAGATATACATAAAACTATATATATTCTTACTAGCACTGTTAATTAGAAGATTTGCTTGCCAAAAGGAATCCAAGTGTTTAGTAATGTTTGAATTAAACACTGAATACATTTTCAGCAGAAATATTCTTTTTGATTACTGAAACTGAAGTGCTTCAGTCAATTATTCCCATAATGTTTACTTGGGAAATACTTACTTCATGTAAAAAACCAACCTGTGAACTGTACCTCTCCAAATGACTAGGGTGTTTAGCCATACAACAGTTACGTGCAAGTAATAAGACAGTGACAAGACTAATGGAGAAGGTTTTATCAGAATTACTGTTGCTTGAAAGGAAGAAAATTATAGTGAGGACTGCGAAGAAGAAAATTATATGTTGTCACCATTTATTTTACACAGGAGGAAAGTTGTGTTTTTCCATGCTAAGTGTAGCTGCAAATTCAAAGACCTTCCTATAAACTCTGTGTAATTCCAAATAAATAAAACTACATTCTAAACCTCAAGAAAAAAATTCAAAATCATGAACCACCATCATGATCCATTATTTCCTTGTTACTACGCAAGCAGTACTGCCTAAGTCAGACACAGAGCATGCCTGTTCTTGTACAGGACCTAGGATACAGAATAGTAATTCTCTATGGCATGAGATGAGAGTCTGTTCGAACATCACAGGCGTACCCAAAAACACTAGGAAAGGTAAAATGAACTTCAAGAATTAAACAGGATCAAATAGTGCTGCTACAGCTCTATGTCTGGAAAGTTACTGCCAGAAAAGCAGAGGGAATATTCGCACCTTCAGGTTAGATGTTTAAGATGCCCGTCATATGTCTTGAAAAAAAGCTGTGTGTCAATGCACTTACCATGTCTGGCTTTACATGTTGAGCCAAGTATGCCTTTTCTAAAGTCATAAATTACATGGTTTAATTGAAATCTATTTTAAAATCAATTCTGTTAACTCAGTGCCTCTGAATTCACTGATGCAAATTGAACAGGAAAAAACATGTTTAAGCTGATTAAAGAGACTGAACATAAAGACTGAATACAACCCCTTTTTTCCTGTAGCGGGAGCAAATGCAGATAGTCTGGCTTTATTAATGAGAAACTTAAGGCTAAGACTACAGAATTTTGTTTTTCAGGAAAAGGAGGATAACCAGAACGTACCGGGAGAGTTTGCTCTATCGTACTTCTGTTTGCATCATGCCTCACTTACGTCATTTGCTGTCATAAGCATTAAATTCAGAAAAATTTTAGTTTAAAATTCCATTTCAGTGCATCATGAATCACTTTCACTTAACAAATGACAGCTTAGAATCACATGAAATTGCTTCCAAAAAGCAGTGAGACACCTTGGCAGGTATTAATTAATTTAGAATCTCTTAAATCTTCAGAAGAACCACTGAAATCTCAGATGCTCATCTCAGCATCACATCCAGAAATTGGTACGAATGTGAGAAGACCAAAAGAGGGTCCTTGGTAGCTCTGATCTCATGCAGCACGAAGGGGAGAACTTCTTCCTGTCTTTGCTTCCCATGTTCTGTCTCCAGCACTCACTGTGTACCAAAACCACCTACACACTCCTACAAATAAGAATATTTATCCATAATCTTACACTCTATAAAATTCAGCTACAGCCTTAGGGTTTTTTGTAGAGGTTTCTGATGCAGTTGGCATTAGCATCAGGAGGCTTGTACTGTGATTATGCCGTTGGATTTTCAATTTTTTTTTAAAGTTCTATCCTTCTGCAAATGTCCCAAGTGTTTCCAGTCTCATCATCAGCAAAAACCTATGCAGCATTCTTTCGTGGTTATGACTATTTTTCGAGTGTGGTTTGCAGTGTAGTTGATGATTCTTGTAGGGCATTTCAGTACTGAAGGCACCAGGTACCTGTAGACCTTCCAAGATCCCAAATTTTCATATCCTCTATTTCCATTAAGAAAAAATTATGTAAAAATAAGAAAAATGTTTTCTCCTATAGTAGTTTCTTCTGTTAATGTATACAGAAAAGAATCAAAAGGCCTGAGTTCATATTTGGCTCCTTATCTATTGGCATTCAAGTCCAATTGCTAAAAAGCTTTTACTAGAGCACTTTCTGGCTCTTTTTGATAATGGCAATTTGCCTATTGACTTCTGCAGGAGAAAAGCAAGACTTTGATGAAGTAACTCATCCAGGTACAAAATGCATTTTTAAACTTTGTCAGCAATGAAATAAAAAGCATACTTCCCTTCCCTGTTGCCAGGTCAGTACACTGGGATATTTTTAAGATCAAGTTCAGCAATGACAATCTAATGGACACCAAACTACTAGTACCATACATTTTTTCTGTTTCCTCCTTTCATATCTAACAGTGTTCCATTACAGGTCTTAGAGCTTCCTTAACATGCAGGACAAAAGTTATTGTCACACTCTGTTTTGCTTTTCATTACTAAAAGAAATTAATTATGGTTCTTAATAATTCATGAAGCACTGCCACTTCAAGTGGGCTAAGCATATTAAGCTGTCTGCTTCGGAAAAAACAGTAAGGCCACATCTGCAAGACTGACATTTATTTTAAATTCCTACTCTAAAATCTGTAGTTAACAAGGTCAAAAAGCATTGGATGAATTATAGGACAAGAATTCTTAAGATGATTTGCAGCAGGGATTTATTATGAAGCCAAAATTGTATTGTCAGGAGGAAGCAGATATGTAGTGAATATGAGCAAAAAAACAGTCCATCTACTTTACATGCTGTCAAGTGTTAAAGTCAGGAATGATTCACAACTCCATGAATGTGCAATTCTGAAACTGTAGGAATTATTTCCTCTTGTATCAACCTTTGAGAAAAAATACCTTTGCATATGGCTTAAGTGTGGAAATAACTAGTTTTTTCCCCTCTTTAAGACAGAAAAGTATTACCCTATGTCCAATTACACTTACTTGGCAATGAATAACTGAGATACATAAGAATAAATTTGTTGGAAGTAGATCAAACCATGCATTTTAAACTTGGCTACAAAGGGTTTCCTCACTGAGATTTCCTTTTGGCTCTTCCAAGCAATGGAGGTTTCACAGGCCTTTTTTTTTTAATTCTTCTTACACTCTACAGGAGTAGGAGGTCTTGCATGTAGCTTCACATTCCCCTTCCAAAGCTGTTGCAATATGCATCAGAATTAAGAGAATGTTCCAAGATGCTAAAGGACAGCGTGGGAAAAGAGGGTTGGATGAAAAGTGCATCCCAAACTCTCCAAGAAGAAACTGAGAAAGCTGCTAGGAGGCTCCTTGTATCTGTAAACTTTTTCAGATCTTTGGTCTGATGCAACATATGTTGTTTGATGCCAACTCTAAGTATGTTCTCTGCTTATTGTTATACTGTTGCTAAGTGATCTAATAATTTGTATTAAATACTTTGCAGGATAAAGCTAAGCGAGATCTCTGAAAGTCCTGCTTTGCTTTTTCACCAAAGCCCTGAAGAGAGAATGGGCAGGGCAGGTATGGAAAGGCTGAGAAGTGGCTGAGTCACCCTGATCAAAAACCAATCTATATCTAGTCAGTGAATCTTTTTCATAGCCCGGGAAGGTATATAAATATTACTTCTCTGTTTTACAGTAGTCTGGGATGGAAGGGAACAAATTCTGCTGTGTTATAAAAATGCCTTTAACCAGGTGAGTGAAGGCAAGTTATGCTGTGAATATGCCTTATAAAGTATCACTTATGCCCCTGCTGGTTACAGTTGCAGTTTACCTGCTGTGGAACCCTTATATTTACTGTTTCATCAGTGCTTTACAATTTTGTTAAATTTGATATCCATGAACTGCTTTTTCTTGGAACACACAATGAGATACATGGTGATACCAAAGGGAAGAGATTTGCGTTCAAGTGTTGAAGTTGGACTTGGATGGGTCTTTGAGCAACCTGGTCAAGAGGAAGGTGTCCCTACCTGTGTGGCAGGAGAGTTGGAGCTAGATGGGCTTTAACCTGGTCCTTTCCAGCTCAGGTGACTTTATGATTCTATGATGTATCTTCTTATAAGAGAGACTCTGCTTCTTTTATAAGAGACTGTCTTTCTGCTAAATAGGTATCCACTCTCTCCTAGCTCCTAAGAAACATATGATGTAAGATGAATGACAACACATAGCATCTGAACACAGTACAACAGAAGAAGTGAGGTAAAAATTAAAGTTAATCAAAATATACATTGAATTTTCTCCTCCCAGAGCCCTATTCCTTCACACTACTAATATTTGCTGTGTGAGTGGGGTAAAGAAGGAGGCTTGTACAGCTCCTGTTAGAGCAGAAAATTTTTGCGAAGTCAGTCTTGTACTCTGAATGAAACTGGACTCATTGGTGTCTAGCCTGATTGGATGTTTAACTGATAAATATCCTAACCATGTAAAAACATATTCCTGGCAAGCAAAATAATATATGCAGGTGTTTTTTGGGGCTATCTGCTGAACCCGGGAATCAGATTCAGTGTCTGAGAATACCATGTGTTTCTTGTCACTGCTTAAAGCGATCAGTCCAGAACACATTATTTCTTTGTACTCTTGGTTTTTATTATTTAGCAAAAAGAACCTTTGTTTCCCCTCTGAGTGGATGTCACTTGAATATAACCAGAAGAGCCAAAACTGATTTTGAACATCTTGAGAGAACCTATTACACAAATAAAGTGCACTGTGGGGCTTCCATATTGACGAGTTGAAAGAAAGACACTTTCAAATTGATGCATGCTTGGGAATGCTAATGAGCAGTCTTGGACATATGACTAAACAGCAGTGTTACAATGCTGTTGAATAGTTATCTTCTCCAGGACGTGTCTGCCAAGCAATAGCTATCAATTTTATTTTTGTCGCAGAATCTTCTGTACATGGTATTCCTTCTTTCTTTTTTTTTCCTTATTTTTTTCTCTTTTTCATTTTGTTGTTATTTTTTTCTTCCTCCTTTTCTGCTAGCTGAATATTAAAAAAAAAACCCTACTAGTAAAAAATTCTTGTCTATGGTCAGTCCTTTTATTAAAATATCTCTTCATTGACCTTTTTTTTTTTTTTAAAGAAGCAGCAGCAAAAGTTCAGAAACATGCTATAGTTATTCTACTATGGAACTGGGGCAAGTTAATGGGGAAATAACTTCCCTTTGTTAGGAAGTACTTCATCCTTGGTCAGCTGATTTCTTTGTTTCTTCTTTTAAACTGTGCAAAATGTATGTCAAGGTTGCTTTCAGATGTAACTGTTACATCTGCATTACAGATAATTCTCAGAAATTTCGATATGTCTGGCTGGAGGATTGCATAATAATCTGAATATTTGCCCGTATACACACATGTCTGAAACTGCTAAAGTTTCCTCCCTTCTGTAGGATCCAGTTTGGATTATTATTGTTTTTAGCCCACTACTTTTAAGACCTGCAGAATGCTCAGCCTTGCTAGTTACTCCTTGAGCCTTACCAGGGTGATGCCTGCGGTTGTCCTTTCAGGACTGTATTCCTTATATATATGGTTGTCCCCTCAAAAAGAAGTTACTGACCTGTAGGAAAATAAATACCCTAAGAAGCCAACAACCAGAAAAGCCCGACAACTTAGAAATAAAAGAGGTGATATGCTGTAACAGATATCTTTGTGATGCATTTATATTCTCAATGGGTATGAAAGATTTGGGGTCAAATATGAGACTATATGGCCAAATATGTAAGCTAGTGCTGATAAAGATGTCATCATGGAAAATATTGCAGAGAAATTTAAAGATCTTTAAAACATTAAAGCAAGAAATAACGAAGAGCATGGAAATTGTCCATTTCCTTTATTAAAGGAGCTTATATTGATAAAATATACATTGGGAAATACATAAATGAACCAAGAAGGAGATGGGCACTAAAGACAAAACTGCTGAGTGCAACTGAGCCATAATTTCTTGGTCCAGGTATCATCAAAAGGAAAAATCAGTATCGTCCAAGGTTAAAAGTGACTTAAAACTCCTAAGTGGCAATAACTGTCCAAACAGGAAGAAATGACAGAGTTGTTCCATTACACTGAACATAAATTAAACACATTTGTCAATGAGTTCTAATGGCAAGATATAGTGACTTTTATGCAGGTGAAGTCTCCCGAAGAAGCAACTTCTTCTATATATTGACTATAAGTTTGAATAATAACCTTTACGTTAAAATTTCTTTCAGAAGACAATGTCACCTTGCATTTTTCTTATAATGGGCAATAAAATCAGACCATCAGTTCTTCTAAAAATAATACCAATATTTTGCTATCAACAAAAGCTATCAACAAAGTGGTTCTTTAAATATATTACAAAGACATTTTCCAGATTTAGTTCTTTGTATACAAATATATAAACAATTTATATGCCTGAATGTGATTTTACAGATCATTAAAAATTTGCAGAGCCAGTAATGCATTCCTGAAATCCACATTTTACTTATATAAAAAATTGTCATGTTAAGCAGTCTGTTAGAAATGGTCGTGCTGATGTATCTGACTTTATTGTAGTTGTCTTATGATGTCAGAACTGTGCTAGTTTCTTTACTGTCATCATATCATTACTTTTTAAGAGATGTGATAGGTTTAAACATTCTGCTTATCTACCTCGTGATTGACAACTGAACTTCTGCACTGCCAGATAACCACTTATCTTCAAACAACATAGTATTCAAAAAATTTAACAGGTTGCAGTTATTCATAATTGCATCTGCTGAAGCTGTAGCCTACAAAATACACTGTATTTTCTTAGAAGACTGTGTCTTCTGGAAAGGTGCTTTTTTAGGAGGGAACTACAGTCTCTTTGTTGAGCTACAACAGTGCTGCATGCACCCACAGCCATCTCCAGGGTTCCTATCTAACTGCACGGCTTTTGCAGCGTGAGCCAGCTGTTACTTGAGGAAAGAGAGGGTGAGCACAAGAAATTAGAACGTAAGAAATTGTTACTCTTGTATTACTACATACCACAGGAGTTTAGTGAAATTACTATTTTAAAATCCAGTTACCATACATTCTGTGATCCAATAAGGATAAAGTATGTCTGTTTCCTAGCCATCAGTGTTTTAAAAATGTCTTACCCTCAGTTTCAAAATATCAGATGGGTTGTATGTGCTTTAGCCATTAATGATGACTAATGCTAAAGCAAAGATACTAAAGGTTTTAAATCATAAAACCTGAAGTGATATTTAGGAGCAGCAGAAAGTTCAGGTTTCACCCCATTGAAAGGTCAAATGGGAATAAATAAAAAAAAAAAAGACAAATCCCCGAACTTTTATCAAAGCAATAATATCTTGCCTTTGTATGATGTTCTTTTTCTGAGCACTGTATAAACATTAATAACATTAAAAGTTCTACAACCTGTGGAGTCTCCATTTTACAGATAAGAGAAAATAAGGAGTGAAAAAGTTATGATCTAACCTCTAAGCAGTGCCACTTAGGTCAATCTTAGGAAGCCTTGCTTAATTTGTGGTATTACAGAATAGCCAGAATTCCCAATAAATTTTCAAAAAAGATAAATAATTCAGTATTTATGAAGCTGAATCCAGAGCTCCTGAACCTGCACTCTTGAAAATTAACTGTCTTGCTCACAGTCACACATAGGCAGCAGGAATGGCACTAAAATATTCTATTTGAATTTTTTACCTTAGGGTTAACACAGGGCATAGATTCAGCAGACAGCAACCAGTGAAATTGGTAATGTGTCCTCTGTATAGAAAAGACAAGATCAAATTGCATTTTGGGTTTAGTTTCTTTAGGGCCAAAATCAGTCTTACCATGGGTCATTTAATATGCAGGGTCAGCCTCTTTGAAGCCAGCTAGGTGAGCCAGAAACTCACCTAGACAGTGGGGAAGTCTAGCGAGCCATATTTTGTCTGACACCCTGCAAAATGGCAGTACTTTAAATCTGCTCTGTAACTGGTATACAGAACTCCCTTGCAAACACCTTTAAATGTAGTTCATAGTTACTTTCTGCTTCTAGAAAATACATATATCTGTACCATGTGACAGAACATCGTGTCAGTAACTTGAGTTACACCAGAGCATGTATGTCCATCAGTGTGAGCATAAGGAACACCCTGTGCATGAAACAGGGCTCTGTCCAGCCTTCTCTTCTGTCTGGCACTGCAAAGAGCAGCCCTGGTTGTTTCTCTTGGTTGTCTCCCAGCTTCCACAATTATTGAATGTGTGTTGCTAGAGGATACATCAATGACCATCTCTCTTTAGTATCTAGTTATGGATTTGTGACCATGACTTTGTCTAATCCCTTCATGAACGTGATGATGCCATATTCTCCTACTGATTTTCTGAGTTTCATTGGCTGCTATCTAGTTCTTGTCCCACAGACTTTGTTGAATGATAGACTCTATTCATGTGACTTGCCAGCACCTTCACGTTTTCATCATAGCCCCCTGTGCTGGTTTTGGCTGGGGTAGAATTAATTGTCTTCATTGGGGCTGGTATGGGGCTGTGTTTTGGATTTGTGCTGAATATAGAGTTGCTAAAATAGAGATGTTTTTGTTATTGCTGAGGAGGGCTTACACAGAGCCAAGGCCACTTCTGTTTTTCGTACAGCCACGCTGGTGAGGAGAATGGGGGTGCTGGGAGGTTGAAGGGACACACCCTGGACATGTGACATCAACTGACCGAAGGGATACTCCAGACCATACGGCATCGTGCTCAGAGTATAGAGCTGGGAGAAGAAGGAGGAAAGGGGGGGGCATTTGGAGTGATGCTGTTTGTCTTACCAGGTCACTGTCACACGTGATGGGGCCCGGCTGTCCTGGAGATGGCTAAACACCTGCTTGCCCATGGAAAGCAGTGAATTTTTTTTTTCATTTGCCTGTGTGTGCACCTTTTGCTTTCCCTATTAAACTGTTCTCTCAACCTGCAAGTTTTACTTTGATGCTTCTCCCCACATTGTGGGGAAGAAGGGTGTTTAGCAAATGGCTGCATGGTGCTTAATTTCCAGCTGGGCTTAAACCATGACACCCCCTTCAGTTTTTCATTCTCCAAACTGAGAAGTTGTAGCTTTTTGTCTCTTTATGTAGGCACCTGCTCTATCTTTAATCATTTTAGTTGCCCTTCTCTACATCCACAGCTTCTTACCAGCTCAATAAAAATGCATTGCCAGACTAAACAGCTCAGCTCAGCCTTGCTGGACTGGGCATCCCTGCCCTGTTCTAATGTGTGGTGTAGTCCTGCCACAGAAGTGTGATTTTATATCCGCTGACTGCAACAGTAGGACTGCCCTACATTCCCATCACTGTGATTAAAATAGGAACAGAAGCTCACATTGCATGTGGAAATGTTATTTTTTTCCTTTTAATTGAAAGAATAGGAATAGAAAAGGAGGCTATTTCATTATGCTTTTAAAAGGGATTTGGAGATGCTGGCAATCTCCAGAAAAGTTTCTTTTTGCTGTATTTTGTGCCAAACTTCACCAAATTATTGTTTGGCTATGCACTGACTGCACAATGCAGATTGTTCTTTGTGATTCCCTGGATTAAATCTAGTTATAAAATATACCGTCCAAACAAAATCCAAATTCTCAAGCTGTCTTTCATTTATAAAACTAACAAAGTTCTTTTAATTTTTCAGTTTTCTTTTAAAACTGATGCTTCTAAAAATGTAATGAATTTCTATGTCTTAAAAGTAGGAAGATAATTAGCAGTTTTATTTTTAAAAATTATTAACTTAAATTGTTCAGAAGAAGGAAAGAAATGAGCTGATTATTTACTTGTTTGACTAAGTAGATGCTGCAACTTCATCCTGGGGCAATTGATTAATGACCTGGTTCTGATATACAGCTTTACGGTTGTGTTACCCAAGTGGTAGGGATATTTTCTTGGCATTCAAAAGTCACAAATTCCTCCTGTCCTCAGCCACCAAATGCTGTGTGAACACAAGCATCCTACTCAAGTCACAGATTTTTCTGGAAAAATTCCATTGGAATAAAGACCTTAAATAATTTTTTAAAAATTTATCCTTGTTTGCCCTAGGTCTCAAATCTGCACCTATAACAGAGGCATAGTATTACTGTGTGCATCAGCCCAAAGCATGGAAGACCCAGGGTAGCTTCCTGTCACTCAACCTCATAGGTAAAAAATTTAGACATCTCAGCATTGCAAACATCTTTCCAGCCAGTTTACAGCAAATGATTCCCTCAACATCCCCATACCCTCCCTGTGCAGACCTGGGTGCTTTAGGAGATGTAGTGATGCTTTAAAATGACAGGTAGGCCAAAGGGTCCATGGTGTATGTGTTCCTGGCTTTAATGTCCTGGATCTGTTTAACCGAGTCCTTTTTCCCAAAGCTGTTGTTCACTAGAGTGTAATAGTTTTGATCCCTTCATACTGTCACTGCTTCTTGGTGAAGCTTGAAAATATCACAAGGCTAAATGAGATCTTCGTTTACCTTAAAATAGACTCCAGCAGTTCTAAGACAAATGTGGTTTAAATATGGAGCAGAAAAAGGTCTCTCTGGAAAAAACACTTGGATCTCTGCCGAAGCCACTGTAGAGCTCTCCATTAGTTCAATATTCTCCATTAGTTCAATATTCAAATGCTAGACTGAAAATTACTCTTGCTCTTCCTCACGAGGACTACTTAAAAATGGAAATTACTCTAAATTGCCAGGCAATAATTTCTCTCAGGGGGTTTGCTACATTTTAATTCTACTGACTTCTCTCTTTTCTCCTATGTACACCATCTTTCATATGTTCTATTTCCTCAAGGCTGTTTATCCTCCACCATGAAATTTCTGCTCTCTGGCTGCCAGAATAAAACCAAAAGTAGGTGATTGCAGAAACCAGAAGGGATGCCTGTTTTAGCTGGCACACCTGGCTACAGCATTTATAGCAGGTTGGGTAAATTGACCTTGTGTAAGTCCTACCATAGAGTAAGTACAATCGAGATTTTTCATGGTCGGAATAAATAGCTGATTATTTCTCAGATCACAGGTAATATTTTACAGCTGTTCTGAGTGAAATATGGAAGTAGTGAAGGTATAAAAACTTAAATCCTGGAGGAAAAAAGCCTCTCTGTCCAGCAGTGAAAGAGGCTGGAGAGGCAAACACAGGTGGGAGGAGCCTGCAGAAGTGACACATTGAGATCTTTCCTCTTGAAGCCCTCAAGGACTGTGCTCTGTGCAGGGAAGGTAAACCTCTTTATCTCTGCAGCTTCTGCAGTCTTGCTTTCATTTTGGTCTGCTTCTGAATTATCTACCTACACACATATGTGGAACACAAGTGAGTCAAATCCTGTTGAAATCTGTACGCTTTCAGAACTTGATACAAAAGTGCAAAACTTCAGTGGTTCCTTAAATCAAATGACTTACATGAAAATATCTCTAACAGCTATATACTGGAGTACTAGAATTGTTGAGAGTAGGAAGGGCAATTTCTAGGTTTTCCAGTCATTAGAAAACTACAAGAGTGACAATGACATTTTCCATGGGGGAAGAAAGATCAGGTCATCATTTTCACCAGCCCACATGGAAAAAGGCCAGTGAGCAATTCATTCTGTACTGAACCACAATTTTTTTCCCACACATTCTGCGATGCTTGAAATCCATAACCTGGAAAGAGCCAAGTCCAGCAGAAGCATGTCCTTCAATAGTACTTCATCTCTTTGCATCCTTAAACCTTTCTGGTTTGTCTTGATCCACTGAAGTCCAAAGAGTTTCTGTGAGTTGATGCTGAGGTGGATAAACCAAAAAGAGGAAAGGAATATGAAATTTATGTGGAGCTGTAAGACATAAATCAGTGTCAATCAATATTCCATGCTTTTGGAGACACTCATCAATAAGAGGGACAGTATTGCCAGGAATGCCTTAGTTTTCGTTAATGTATGAAAAAAACAAAGGAGGAGAGATTTTTTTTCTGTTTTTTTTTTTTTTGTTTGCTTTAGGTCAGTATGATGCATTGTCTCTCAGAAAGAAAACTGTAAAGTGTAAATTATGCAGAGCTAGGCTGAGGTGGTCTGTTGTGCTTTCTTTTCAGGGGCAGAATTATACTTATTGCTTTTCCTTTCTGTTTCCTAAATATCTGATTAGTTAAAACTGTAACATGAAAACATTGATAGGGATTATGTGTAGGATTAAAAGGAGTGACAAGAAGTAAAGCTGACTGCATAGAAAGTGCTGAGTTTTAAGAATACCAAGACCTATATTTCTTTTCTGCTATTACAGGTAAATATTTGGCAGTGGTCATCCCTAAGGGTTTACTAGGAGTGGCCTTATTCTTTTCTTACACTACTGTTAGATAAACAGTAGGCAAAGACAGTATGTCAATTTGCAATTAATGACATTAAAACAAGGCTGAGCCAGACATGAAAGTCATGTTTGGCCTTGAATTTTTGTAAAACTTGTTCAGCTAATCTGATCCAAGCCTTGCTATTAGCACGGCTGAATTCATGGAGCATGTATTCAAAGTAGGCTTTGATACTGTAACTAAATTAAAATTGATTTTGTCATGGCAATATCTGGTATTTTTTCTTACTTAAAAATCTCACTTCAAACTAAGTGGCTTGTGTTTGACAAGTCAAGGAAATCAAATAATTTGTATGTGATGGCAGGCAAGATCATAATGAAGATATATATGGACACAAAGTTATCGATAACAATAAAAAACCATGTAGTACTCACCACATACTGTTCTTTCCTTTGCAGTTGTGCCATTGCTAGGCAACTGAAAATGGATGAATAATAGATTTATACACTTACGTTAGGCTTCATTTGCAGGCCCATGAAAGGGATTCGTGAAAAACTATTATCTTTCTGATCGGGGTCCAATATGTCTTTACTGCCAATAAGGACAAGAAAATAGATTATTTCTAACTGAAACAACTTTTGTTGATAAACAGCACAGTGTACTTTTTTTCTTAAATGCGGTCTTCTGCTTGGTAACTGAACATTTTCTCAAATTTTCATGCTTCAATTTTTTAGCCACTGTATCATGACATTGTACAAGTTATGCATCCCATAGTTGATTAAAACATCATTCGTGAATAATCAGTAACTACATCAAAAATATTTGAAAGATTTCCTTCAGTAGGGATTGTGTGTAGCTCTAACAGGTGGAAACTCTTTTTACTGAAGTAAGTAATCTAATTACCTCTGTCATTTAAAATCAAGTTACTCAATTCCAACTGCATTTTCTACATGCTTCAGCAAATAGAGAGAAAAGAGAAAAAATAGAGAGACTGCTATTGGAGTATTATAAGTAGGTGACAATCCGCCATTTGTCTACAGCCTGCTGCTTCTTCAAAAAAGGGGAAAAAATAAAAAAAAATCTAGTCCCTTGATAATTAGTACCCTTTGTCAAAGCTTCAGTTCCAGTTTGATGAAAAAATATTCCTAAATGTCAAGAACCATGCAGTCTGATAAATATGGATGACATTTAAAAAGCAGGGGAGGCTGTTTCTAGAAAAGCAGAAGAGGCAAAAAGAAATGTAATATGTATTTATGTGGAGAAATAATTTTTTTACCATGCATTCTCCTTATATATTGACTATTTTGTACTCCTAGTTTTCTTTTTCATGATGACTGTGATCCCTTTGTACTGTTTCAAATGCCTCATCTGCATTTTGCAGTGTATCTTCAGTGGAAAACAGTACATTTGAATGACCCAGGCCTTTCCACTTGTAATCACTCAATATAATTGATTGAAAAGACAGAGTCAGAGAACCCTCCAAATATTTTAATTTTTCAGTGTCGCTTAAATTTAGCAAAAAAATGACACCCTGAGAAAATGAAATGGCATGTACTCATAAATTGCTAACTGTGTGATACAGATCAGTCACAGCCCTCAGTGATTACTCTTTAAACAAGTCTGTCTCACAAGCATATTCAAAGGAATTGACTTGCTGAATGTTAACAAACTGAAGGGGAAGATCTTTTTCTTCAAATAAGTTTGAAAACTTTCTTGTTGGAGAGTCTTTTTTAGCAGGCTGAAGCAGAAAGCTTCTTCTCCCGACTGCCCTTGCTGGGTGCAACAGTACCTCCTACTATAGTCCTTGTCAGAACAACACTTAATAAGCAAAGTGTAACAGAATGGAAGATGATCGTGGAATAAAAAGCTAATTGAAAAGTAATCTGCAATGAGAAAGGATTAACTGACCAAGTTTCTCTTTGACAGGGTTAGAAACATATGTCAGTGTGTCAACAACAGAAGGAGAGACATATTCTGTAAAGAATCCACAATCTTCGTTTCCTGGTTTATCATCCTGTCAGAGCCGAACATAAGAGCATTAAGAACATAAATGCAGTCAAACAGCAAGACACCATCTCATACAGCCTGTACGGACAGGATCCAGGGACTGTATCCCTTATGACTATTTTTTCAAGAGGTGGCAGCCGAAACAGCCAGGTCCACCCATACTCCCTAGCGGTAGCATACCTGGACCAAACAGCCTAGTGACTACCTGTCACGGCAGCCCTTACTGCCTGGGGTACCCTGCTCTCCCTGAGCTGCTCAAGCAAATCTGCTTTATTCAAACTTCAGTAGTTACAAACAAAAAAAGTGGCAGCCTACCATATTACAAAAATCTACCGAGAAATTTTATTTCTTAACCAATTTTATAATGTCCAAAACTATGTTTGATTTATTTATGAATGTCAAATATCTGTCTTTCTTATTTAATTACAATATATGAGAATCTAAAAATAATTATCTCTCAGATTGTCTTAACATGTCTTAGCCCTTATAATGACGAGATGTTGAGATAGCTTTCAGATGAAGGCAGTAATATATAGCAAATTCATCTCAGATATCAAATCGCACTTTTCATATCTGATGAAACTACCACAAGTTTACTTAATAATCTGAGAGATTTTGAACAGCTCATTAAAACTGCTGCCCTTTGCAATCTCTATGACCTCCATCTATTTGATTCATTATCTCATGTATGTCTCCAACTTGGACTCCATATTACTTTGCACTTCTGAAGTGCTGTGATACCAATTTTACAGCAACAAGGACTGAGAGACCTGCACAAAAACTATGTGCAAGATCTACTATGTGAGTGTCTGTATTCCATGCCTAAACCCATGAGCAGCGCAATCCACTTGGTGTCAAAATGCAGATCACAGAGATTCCCTTTCCCTCACCTTTTTGTGGAAAATGAATGGCTTTCAGTTTATTGCAAGACTACTGTATTTGTCCCCAGACTTGCTCACTGATGCATGCTGAAGGGAAAGAAGAGCTGTTGTCATAGTAGTGCTTCTCTTCGGACCAAGAGGGATACACTCTGGTCTCAGATACAAAGATGATGCCCTACCAACAAATATCCTTTAAAAGAGGGATTAAAATACCGGTGTTGAAAAAGTGCACAGACCTAGGAAATGAAAGATTTGCATACGAGTTTATATTTTTTTAACTGATAAATGAGGAGAAAGGTGCAGGAAGAGAAAAAATATTGGCAGTATTGCGTTTGGGGAAAGACACAAATCTTCAAACCCTTTCACCAGGCATGTATCCAGTCATGGCTCTGTTTCTGAGAAAACATAGATGTTCCACCAGCAATACTGTAGCATGCAGAGGTGTGACATTTTGCTGCAGTGCATGGTGTTTCATCATCTGCACTATGAGAAGGTCCTGAAATAAGGACTTAAGCCTTATTTCAGTTGTGCTGAAATAAGTTTCAGCTGTGCTCCTAATTATATTCTGCCCTTTTTCTGGTGAAATGAGGGAGAGCATTGCCATTGTTTTCAGGGGTACCAGAATTAGGCCTTTTGTGACCAAAGTCCTGCAGTTAAACCATACATCTATATATTCAGGTCATTTTGTTTTCAGGCTTATTCACAGTATGGCTAATTTAAATGTTCTGCAGCACAGACAAAATACTTTTAAGGTTATCTGTTAAAAGCGGTGACGTATCTGAACTTGTACACAACTGCTACAGCAGTTGTTCAGAATATATATTCTGTATTTCAAGTCACAATCTTGCTTATAAAAATTTCCTCTGCCCTTGTGTATTCTGTTGTGTTGGTTGTGGGCTTTTGTTTTTCGTTGTTGATTTCTCAAGTGAGCTTTCCTTCTTGCACTGGACTGTTTGATATGCACAGCACAGCAGTACCTTTAACTGGAATGGTAGTTATACAGAGAGAAACGTGGTGTTGTCATCTCCCTTCCTTCTGGGAGTGCTTTGCAAAAATTGCTTTTCATGAAAAAAAATAATTGTATCTTCTTAAGGGTGTTGGAATTCAAGTAGCAAAAGACTAGACAGAAGGTTATTTGAAATGTAATCCCTTTGTTTAAATATTCACATCCCTTAAAAAGAAAAATTCATAAAAGCAATGCATGGTTAAAAATTAATAAATTTTAACTTTTTCAGATGCCATAGGTTCTGTTTCATAAAACTGTGTATTTGAGAATGAAAGCCATCTGTTATTTTTACCATTGTCATTTTTTTCTAAGGCAAATGTAAGAATATCTTTGTCTTCAGGAACAGTACTTCAGTATGAACTTTGAATCCCAACCCCCAGCCATCAGCTTCCTCCTAGATTAGCTGAGTGCATTGGGTCTATTTAACCATTAGCTTTTATTGAAGGATAGATGAATATCAGTCCCTGAAGAATAGTGAATTAGCTACTGCCTTGTAGCAAAGCATTTCCTCTTTTCACTCTACAATAGGTCTGCTATAAGCACAGCTTTTTACGATACAACTGGCAAGTAAAGTGGCAGGTCTGGAGAAGAAAATGGAAATCTTTTGGAAAAAAAGACTCTTAATGTGCAAGGGCTTTTGCTTTCATTTTAGTAACCTTAGAAAAAGGTGATCTTTTGAGACTAGATTTTTATGGTAAGAGGATTTGAGTAATGCTTAACTGGTCAAAAATATGTTCTAGTGAGTTTTAAACAACATATGTTTAATAGCATATAGAAAAATAATAGCATCTCTTAGAGGAAAAAAAAGACTCTAAAACTGTTGAAATATGAAATATAGCAATATAAACCCTAAAACAAAGTACAGCAAAATCTTGATGGAAAATACTTATGGTAAATGAATTTATGGATTTCTGTTGCTGCATCTATGTTTATACTACTTATTTTCCCTTATTTTTTTGCTCCACAGAAGGCCAACTGAAATTACATCAATTTTAGGAAAAAAGATGAGTCAGAATTACTTACTTTTTTCCTTTATTTAAAAAAAAAATCTATGTTTACACTGAAAGAGAGGTATTAAGGCCATATTCTTTTCCATGTTAGCTCTCAGCTAAAGCTCACACAGGTCTTGGATTTTTCTTTTAAATTTGAAAGGATATTGTTAAGACAACATAAATATCTCTTCATGTTTTCTTTAACAGAGGGAGGAAAAGAGTTACAGGATGTTTGTGCCTCAGTCCTTGATAACCACAGGACTAAAAACCTTGAGGTTTTAACCCATGATGTATGGGTTAAAAAACCCAGCTCTTTGGGCATTACAATATCTTTTCCCACCATTCAAGCACTGTGACCTTTCAAATTTAGTCACTTTGTATTTTAGTTAGAGAAGAAAACCCATAGGACTGGTAGATTGCATTAGAAGCAGAATAACATGAGACAGCCCCAGGACACAGTAGAGTGCATTTTCACAAACTCCAGCAATGGTCAAGACAGGTGACTACATCCCAGTGGTGGAAAAAAGGGGTTCAGAGGAAATTTTCAGGAAGGAAAATAGACGGATATCCTGTGTTTTTTTCTCCAGCAACTTCTCTTCACACATGACAAATTATAACTTTCACAATAAAAGGTACCAATTTTCTAAAAATTTACCAGTTTTCTAAAAATTTACCAGTTTTCTAAAAATAACCATTCAGGACTGAAAGGAGAGCAAAGGTTCAGTTAACCAGTTATGCACTCAGGGATGCTGGATGGGCTGTCATATAATATGAGAAGTCCTCTGGTCCTATATGAAACTTCAGTTGCTATCTCATTTTCTTTGAACATTCACAACATTGGGCAACAGCTTTGCTGGTCACCCCATCCTTTCCTTCTTGATGAAAATACTGAAAGTAGAAATCTCTCAAAGAAATAAAGAAGACAAATTTGCAGATCCATACTGGGAAGGAAATTATATCTCTCTGGATGTAAAGAGAGAATTCCTGTGGCATCCTAGGAGCTTCATAATTTTCTGTAATAAACCTAAATCAAACATGGGTCTAATCCACTTGGTCTTCATGGCCTTAGAATGTAAGGCCCAATCTAAGAGCAGAGTTGCCTTTTGGAAATATTTTGCTTTCTCTTTCTACATAAAGACTTGAGAAGCCAGAGGCTGCTGATCTGGTATCATAGATTGGTCCCAATAGCAGGCTGTCTTCCACAGGGTGAGTTATAGGACATTCAATTCAAATGGGCAGAATCTGTCAATAGATTAGAAATAAAAGTTCAGGCTTATTCTATTTGCTCTAACTTCTGTGTAATCTTTTTCTTATGTGCTGTACTTACAAAACCAAAACAAAACGGCCAAACCCACTTCTTACTTACTGCACAAAAGTGAAAATAACAAAAAGGTTGCTTTGGCAATTTAGGGAAATATGGTTAACCTAATGTTTGCAGTTTCTTGCTTAGCTTTACTGAAGTCCATGACGAGGAAGTGCAAAGTGCATCTTGCCTCATAAATACTCTACTGTGATTAGGCAAGCCTGCATGTGGCAGAGGAGGAAAAACACATCACAGTAATATTTCATGTGGCAGAACAGAGAAATTTGAGTGTCCACTTTTGAAGCCATTTGTGTCACAGTGTTAAACTACATTTGGAGCAACAAAGCAGTGTGTTAGAGAGACTGAGACAAAAGTGGGTAGCTATGTCATGAGATGATTTTTTCACCAAGAAGGCAATTGAGTCCTGCTCAGAAGCTCTCCCATCACATCTGGCTTCTCACCTTACAGAGCATGGCAGCCCTCAGCCCAATCCTGAACAGGACCGCAGAAGGAAACCATGTTGGGAAAAGTGTCTGGATTCAGATGGGTTCAGACGTCTGTTTGCCGACCTCAGTTTAACTGATAGTGTAGAAATTATGGTTGATTAATTCACTGGATCTAACCCATGTATGCATGCACTTTGGCTGCAAGTAATTCAGCTGCCACTCCAAATTACTTGATAAAAATCCTTATAAAATGTTAGAGGCTCATGAAATTTCTGAGAGCTGTATCATAATCCCTTTGTTCAATACAGCTAACATTTACTAAGCTTGACTACATGTTGGAAAACTCTGAGTACAGTATGTTCCAGATTTGTGATGAAACATGGCAGATTTTTGTAAGTACATTTCAGCTGTGTGTATCGCTTTCCTCAGTCATGAGTCGCTCTGAAGTCAGTATTTTTGTCTAAGAGCTCTACTGCACAAAATACAGTTGAGACAACAAAAGGGAAAAGCTTAAAGGGACTAGATTGGCAAGCAGTGAGAACAGTCAAGTGTCTGTGAAAAAACTAATGTCTACATTAATCTTTGAACTCAAAGGCACTGGGTTAATCAAAAAGGCAGGCACTATGGTAACTAACATAAGCGACATTAACTGTTATCTCTGTTGTGTTCTTTGGTGAAGACAATTTGTGACTTTTCAATCAATTTATATACCAACACATGTTATTTGCTCATGCAGGAGTCACAGGCCCATTTTATAATCTTTTCCCTGAATTTGCATCCTCCTTTGCAAGCTTTGATGAATTCATTAATTCCAGGGACTCAGGGGGAAAGACAGTGGCTTTCTTGAAGCATTTGCTGGCAGCTTGGATGTCAGAGATTCCCCTCAAGAAATTGCAAACAACTGGTTCAACTTCCTTGGTGTTCTCTAAGTCCAAAATTCTTGATCCTAGCCTTAGGACTGCGAAGATTAAACTCTCTAGTTTAGAAGGAGCCAGGTAGGGATATTGGCCTGTTATCAGTGCCTCCCTGGCTGAAGAGCTTAATCTTTTATTTATTTTTTTTTCTTTTTCATTTTTTTCTTATTCTTCTCCCTAAAAAAAATCCTTAGTCAATTATCCCTGTGCCATCTGGCAAAATACCACCACACTGATAAACTCAGTCCTTGGCATAATACAATGAAGCCCCTGAAGCCAGTGATTTGGAACAGGAACACTGACGTGTTCCATGCTGTACTCTTTGCTGCACCCTGGGTAGGTGCTATTCTAATATATATGTTTGGAGATAATGTCTTGTAAATGTGCATTTGGACAACCCTCTCAGACATATGTTGTGATTATTGGGGCTGTCCTTGATAGCGCCAGGAGTTGGACTTTGATAAATCTTTTCGATCCCTTCCAACTCAGAATAATCTGTGATTCTATGATTACTTTTGTTTTTCTCAGTATCAGAAACAGTGATTCTGTTTGTTTTTCCTAGAAACAGATATCAATTCCAGACATCCACACATCCACAGAGTGGATGTGCAAACTGTAAAGCCTGTACGTTCTTAAAATGTGCAAGGAATTTTTAAATCTACTCAATATAAGTAGCTCAACCCTGCAATCCAACATAAAACAGATGAAAAGTTGAAAGCAGTCAGAGCAAGTCAACTAAATGTAGCACTGTGTATACTAAGGTGTGTTTGTTTAGCATGGCCTGGGTTTTGGAAGTGCAGGGACCTCAAAGAAGGGTCCTGTGAGAAGCTTCTGGAAGCTTTCACCATGTCCAGCAGAGCCAATCTCTGATGGCTCTGAAGATGATGGACATGCTGCTGGCCAGGGCTGGGCCAGTTAGAGATGTTAGTTATGCCTCTGTGATAACATATTTAGGAAGAAATCAAAACAATGGGTGCACGCACTTCTTTTTAGCCAGAGAAGGAGGAGGAGGTGAGAACATGTGAGGGAAAACAACATGGAGAGACACCAAGGTCAGTGGAGAAGGTGGGGGAGGAATTGCTCCAGGTGCCAGAGCCAAGAATCCTCTGCCGGCTGTGGTGAGGAGCATGGTGAGGCAGGTTGTCCCTGCAGCCCGTGGGGTCCACAGGGATGCAGAGATCCACTCACAGCCCATGGGGTCCACAGGGATGCAGAGATCCACTCACAGCCCGTGGGGTCCACAGGGATGCAGAGATCCACTCTTAGCCCGTGGGGTCCACAGGGATGCAGAGATCCACTCTCAGCCCATGGGGAGGAGGTGCCCACCCCAGAGTGGTGGATGCCTGGAGGAGGCTGTGGTGCAGTGGAGTCCCAGTGGAGGGAGAGGCCTTGCTCCCAATGTGGAGCAGCCTGGCCTCGGAGATTTGCACCCCGTGGTTGAGGGGCACATGCCGTGACAGCTTTGGAGGACTGTCTGCCCGTGGGAGGAGCTCACTTTGCAGCAGGTTTGGGTGTGCTGCTGCTCGTGAGACTTGGACCCACACTGGAGGAGTTCTCAGAGAACTGTCTCCCATGGGAGGCACCCCACGGCACCACAGGGGAAGGACTCCTCTCCCTGAGCAGTGGAAGAAGATCCTAGTGATGAGCTGACCAAACCCCCATGCCCTGTCCCCCTGGGCTGTTGGTGGGAAGGAGGGAGGGGTTGGGGGGGAAAACCATGTTTTAAGGGCTTATTTTACTTCTCATTATCCTCCTCTGCCTCTGTTAGTAATAAATATACTTTACACTTCTAAGTTGAGCCTGTTTTGCCCTTGGAATGCTTTCTCCTGGTCCTTATCTCAACTTATGACCCCTTTGTTTAATTTTTTTCCTCCCCTCTGCCCAGCTGTGGCAGGGGAGAGCAAGTGAGCAGCTGTCGTGGGTGCCTGATATTTGGCTAGCGTCAAACCTGGACAGATTTTGGTGGAAGATGCGGGCATCAATCCTGCTACCTCTTGCACTTCCAGCCCTCACCTCTGTGAATCACATATTTAAGAATTATCATTAAAATCCACATTTAACATATATTCTTCCCTTAGACAACAAAAAATCAACTCAACTAAACAGAAAGAAAAAAAAAAAAAGAGTTCTCCACACCAGATCAACCAATAACCTTATCACAGCACAGAACAAAAAGGATAAATTACACAAAATCCACCCCGGAATCTTAACTTCAGTCACAACACAAATTTCCCTCTATAATTCTACTAAATAACATGATTTAATACTTGTTTTGCCCATTATTTCTGCCCATTAGTATCCTTATCTCAAAATCCTGATGACTGCCCACATTCTCCACCAAAAGGGAGACATAAGGTACGGGTACTGACCTGCGGAAAAATCAGTTCTAAGCAGCAACATCCTGAGGCATTACAATACTCCTCACAAGAGTACTATGTGTTCCCAGTCCCCTGTCCTGTCAGGAGGATTGCCTGCAGTGTTGTTTTTCACACTAGCATGGATGCTGAGGGTTCAAGCCACTATGATGGCACCCAGCGAAACACAGAAAAACTTTTGCTAGGTAGCAGAGCTCCCATTCTGCCCAGGAAATTGAAGTCTGTAGCAAATGCTGCTCACCTCTTGATTCACAGCACATACTTCCAAAAGCAGCATGTAACAGAGAGCTGTATTTGGGACTGTGCTCCAAAATTAACTGATGCAAAGTAAATACCTGCATATTTATTAGTTTTGATTAAACTGACATGGCCACCAACATTTTTAGAAGAAATAGTTCAAACCTGAAATTTTACAATAGTTTAATTACATTATATCCATTTCCTACTCATCCCCAAATCTATGCAAAGCAGCATCACTAATTAGCCTGCCCACTGCAACTGCTAACAAGATCACTGATTGATAACAGAGCCTTCGTAGTGTAAGCTGTGAAGTCTGAAACATCATTTCAGGTAAGATCAGATGGACTATGTCCCTCACTGCTTTTGGGTCACTGTCAATCACTGTTCTTTGCCAGTGTATTTATTCTTTCCACTGCAAATTTTTCAGTAATCTGAGAGATTCAGAAATGTTTCAGTAATGTACAAGACACAAATCACAGAATCGCCGAATATGCTTAATTGGAAGGGACCCACAAGGATCATGTGGGAACTATCATCAAGAGTCACACCATGTGCCTCATAGCATTGTCCAAACACTTCTTGAACTCAGACAGGCTGGTGCTGTGACCACTGCCCTGCAGAGCCTGTTCAGTGCCCAGCCACCCTCTGGGTAAAAATCTTTTCCTGATATCCAACCTAAACCTCCCCTGACACAACTTCAGGCCCTGACACAACTTCAGGCCATTCCCTCAGGTCCTGTCACTGGGCACCACAGAGAAGAGATCAGTGTCTGCAGCTTCTCTTCCCCTCACGAGGAAGTTTTAACTGCAATGAGGTCTCCTCTCAGTCTCCTCTTCTCCAGGCTGAACAAACCAAGTGACCTCAACTGCTCCTCACACAGCTTCACCTCAAGGCCCTTCACCATCTTTGCTGCCCCCTCTGGATGCTTTCTAAGAGCTCGATGTCTTTTACTGTGGCACCCCAAACTGCCCCCAGCACTGGAGGTGAGGCTGCCCCAGAGCAGAGCGGGACAATCCCCTCCCTTGCCCAGCTAGTGATGCTGTGCCTGATGCCCCCAGGGTTGGCCCTCCTGAAAAGAGTTTCATGAGCTTTCTTTCTAAAATGATACTTTTTTCATTTTATACAGTTCACACTGATATGTTCTGATCTTTAGAATTTAAATCAGATTTTTTTGGAAAACATACATAAAATTTTCATTCAAGAAAACACAATAAATAGATGCTAAAAATATATTAGAAATTTGAATTTTCAATTCTACCATGTGGTAATATACTTTACTATTAGAAAACATTGCAGTCACTTGCAAATTTGTCGATTGACAATGAGCTTAAATTACGGACCTTATCAGAATAAAGAAACAGAAGAAAGAAAATATGACCTGTGCAACAAATGTCCCTCTATCTCTTTATATTAAAATGTAAGATGAGGATTCAGATCAGGACTAACATTAAAATCCAAGCTTGACTTGTACCCCCTATTCTTCTGATCAAAGGAAAACACCCTCATTAAACAGGCAGTAACACAGGCAATTTGCTTTTTCCAGCCCCTCGCTCTATGTACTTCTGGCTTTGTTGTGACCACAAGACATAAAAGCATGAAGGCTACTCTAACTTACATTCAACTAGTAATAAGTAGTAAGAGAAGCTGTGATTTTAATTAAAATATAACTCTCATCAACAATCAGTATTAGGTACTCATAGACAACATCAATCAATCAATCAATCAATTAATCACTTGTAATTGGTCTTAGCTAATTGCTGTATCATTCTCAATGTAAAAAATAGGCAGTTTCATGAAAACATGGATGTTGTAGGATGCCAACTAACAAACTTCCAGTGAAATGGTGAAAATATTCAGTGGAGCAGCTCTACAAGTGATTACAGACACAATAAGCTGTGGAAACAATTAAATTAAAAGGAGAGGGACAAGAAAAGAACATTACCTGTATAGAAATATTGGTGGCTACTTAGCATACCATTTACATTGAGGCTCAACAGTGACATCTGACAGCAAAGAGGCTCAAAGTATTACATTTCTGGTAGGTCTTGACAATTTTAAAGGTATTTATCTACCTACCCTTCAAAGGTATCCATTTTATATTAGTTCTGTTTAAATCTTTTCTCCATTGATTGCAGTCTCACTGGCTCACACTAAAGAAGTATAGTGCTTTGCAATCAAAACAAAGAGCTATATAAAGGTCAAAATCACAAATAATTACAATAATTTACAAAATTACATTAAAACTTCAAATCCTGATGACCTGTTCAGTGAAAAAAAGAAATTGTAATGCTAAATGTAAAATGCACACCAGGATTCCACTCTCTCGACAAGAGGCCACAAAAGATTTTCCAAAATGATCCCATAATTACAGAGCAAGATGTAGTACAGAGTTTTATGTAAGGAAAAAGTAAGTTGGGAAAGTTGGTAATTTAAAAGTAAAGAAATAGAGTTGTGTTCCTGCATGGCCCTGGAGAAATAAACTGTAATTGACCCTTCCCTGGGAAAGGGGGGTGGACCAGGTGACCTCCAGAGGTCTCTTCCAGCTCCATCTATTTTGAGATTTTGTGATTCCTTCCCTGTGCACAAGCATAATGTATTTTGAGTTAATTACAAGGTCTCATGCTATTATCTTCCATAAGAATCCTGACCTGTTCAAGAGACTGATCTAAAACTCACTGAAGGCCACAGTAGTTTTTCCAATGGACTTCAGAATGCTCCAAATAAAATCCACAATTCATGTGATGGATGGTATCTCTCAAATGAGGGAAAAAGACTGACTTTTGTTTTGAAATAATAATTATCACAGCAGCACAGAGCAAGACAGCAAGGAGTACAAATGCTGTCAATACTTTTATCAGTGGATACAACATTAAACAAATTAATTAATTGGTAGTTAAATAATATATGAAATAGTTTTAAAAATTCACTTCTCAGTAAGTGAAGCCTTGCATTTTTATCCTTATTCAATATATGACATTATCTGATCTTCCCATTTTGAATCAAGGCTTGTTCTTTCTTACTCCAGTATCAATTTAAAACAACTTCTATACCTTCAAATGAACTATTCTAAATTTATGCTGATCTGAACTGGCCCACAATCAGGGAGGAATCAGCTGGGCTGTTATCTCTGTCATGATGGTTTAGTGCAGAAAACATGGAAGTTGGTCCTGCAAATGGATTTATTCAAGATTTGCAGTGCTTTGAGCTGCCAAGAGAGCATTTACTGCTGAAAAAACTTTGCCTCTGTGAAAGGAAAAAAGGAATTGCCTCCCTGAAAATAAGGAACAATAAAGTATTTATTCTCTGATAGCTGCTTATTTTTTTACTTTACCTTTTGATTATTTTGTTTACATGACAGTTCTTTCTCTGCCTGCTGTTCTAATGCAAGATCTGTTCCATCTTTTGGGATCCACCTCTGTCCGGTGACTGGCATTTCATGAAATTATGCTTTTCCATCTGTTTTTGTCTCTATAAAACATCTAGTTTGAATAGTATTCGGTTAGAAAAACAACAACAACAACAAAACCAAACAACAAACCCCGAGGAATTATTGCATGCTAAGACTCCAGGAAACTGGGGAACTGGAGAGCCATTATTGAGTCTTGAAAAAATCTTCCTCACTGTAGAAACCACAGTATACTTTCTAGTTTGGAGTAAAATTAATTTGGTTTCATCTCTTGGCTTTGTAGACATTTTTTGGAAAGTCTGAGTGAAGTGTCAAAGATAGAAGAAGGCACCTCAGCTTGCTTCAGACTAATCTCCTTCTGTTTCCTATGATTTTTTACACAGATTAATTGACCTTTTCTCAGCTCAGGCATTGAGTTCTTTGCAGAGACCATTAATCTGCCCTGTAACTTTATAGTCAAAAGCAACAGACTCTCAAACCCCAGTTGTGGTCTCTGGCAAGTATGTAAGTAGATCTATAGTAATAGGAGCAGCTACTACTCAATGCCACTTTCACCAAAAAATGGTGTTTTCTAAGTTTATCAACGACTTAATTGGCTACTGCAAAAGTATTTGAAAATATGTTGAATGCTACATAGAAGCACCAAAAGTACTTTAAAGCCTCATCTGAGGCAATTTTCAAAATTTCAATACTGTGAGGATGCTGGGCATCTTTTGCTAGAAGGTCAAGGGTTTTTTCTTGCAAAATAATACAAGTTTTTAACTTCAGAATATGATGAATCTAGAAGTAATGAAAGTTTTAAGGTTAATGGTCTTTTGTCTAGAGGGAATATGTTTTACTTCTGTCTAGTATAAACAACACTTATATGCCAGTTATATAATAACTAAAAATTTCTGACCAGAAGTGTCAATGTTCTCTAGTTTATCTCACTTTTGGCCAAAGAGGGAAAGATACTGAAATAGAATTCCCTGAGTAGCACTAAACTTATATTGTATCACATTTTATTTTGATGACACATTGTATTATTTCAGTCGCCTTTTCACCTTATCTTCCTAGTGGAACAGTTGCCTTTGAAAGACGGAATCATATAGTGAAAAGCTAGTAACGTATGAACTCAAGACAGAAGATAGTTCAGAGTCAGAAAAAAATAAACAAGAAATTGCATTTCTTATGAATTACAAACAATAAACTACTGCTGGTATTAAATCATGTAAAGTAATCTTAACCTTGAACATGTACAAAATTCTAAGAAACTAAGAGGTTCAAAAACTGGAAAATGGATTAACTTTTGAATAAGTAGGTTCACAGATACACTGCAGTATTTTAGCCTGCTGTCAAAACTGCAGCCAGAAACAGACTTGTTAGCCCAGGAGCTATAGGAGCCTGCAAGCTCATCGTTTGATTTTGTTCCTAAATGAAATAACTTCTATTATCAGGAAAATTTAAGTCAAATTTCTTAAAACAGGAAGTATTAAGTCTACAATAGAAAAAAATCATTAGTGGTTTTCAAAGTAGTCTAGTAATGGGTTATATACTTTTGTGGTATGTGTGGTATGTGTGATATGTGCTCCATGCCTCATTTTGCACCATCTTGTCACAGAAACACCTTTGCTGAGACTTTCCATTTTTAAGAAGAAGTAGGAGTGGAAAGGGCTAGATACTGATCTTCAGCATGTGCCAACCTGTCCAACGCCTTCCAGATGGATTAAAAAAGTTCAAAGATCATCCTTATATATTTTCAATATGATAGCAGCACAGTCATCTGGTTGAAGATTTTAAGTATAGCTATCCAAGAAAAAACTATAATACATATATCCTTATGTTTTTATTAGTTTTTATTAGTTTGGTCCTTCCCAGCTACTGTGGCAGACCTCACAGATAAGGCAAAAGTCAGATGAAAAAAAGCAAATCCTAATCTGTGTTTGCACCATGGAAAAGAGCTAATGAGTAGCAGTCTTGTGTTAGTAAAGAAAATAAGCTGGAGACAGTAAGGTCTTCTCCAATCAATCAAGAGCTATGATGGTTGATGCAATTCAGTCATTGGTTTAGACAAGCACTGGACAGAATTTTATTTAAATGATCAGTAATTTAGAAAATATTAATCTGCCATGTCTTCTCTTTCTCATTAACAAATCTGGATGCAGGGATAATTCCTAAATTATTGACTTGTGGCCAGGAAAGGCATGGTTTCTGATGATCCAGACTGCTTGAAATTCTTTTTCTTCCATGTTATGGATAAGGTCAGGACAAGTGCTTTTCCTATGTGAGGCTCCTGCATCTCATTCCTGAATGGGAAACATCTCCTAAACCATAAATGGGAAACAAGGACCATAGACTGCCACCGCACAGGACTACCATATCCCATCACTTCCACTCCACCACTTTTGCCTGTTGGAAATACGAGAGTCTTGGCAATATGTACTTCTTCCTCCTGTGAAGGATTTACATGAAGTAGGTCTAATTCTCACTGGTATGTCTTTGGTAGTGTTGACTCTTGGGAAAGAGTAAGAGCAGTCATTAGTTATTTGGTATACTAGCTCTACTAATCCATGCTCTCTAGGCATTCCTAAAACTGGTTAAACTAGTGACAATATGTGTGGTGCTGCTGCCCAGAACCTGAGATTCTCTATTCTCAGAAGCTCCATGTCTTCTATTAAAAAATGTGTGTGGGGGTGGGAAGTCTTTATCTTTAGTACCATTAAGTCATGGATGAAGATGTCTCCAGCTAATATATTATTTATAACTTTTGCTTAACATTTTCCTTAATGAAATATAAATCAGAAAAGAAGGCAGAGTATGACAAAAAAAGCTATTTGACAATAAAGTCAGCCAGACTTCATGCTTTTCTTCATTCTGCCTTCCCTAGAGGAAACTGCTAACCAAGTAAAAGTGAGAGACAAACTGAATATTGAGGGGTATGTTTCTCATTTCACCATCCTATGCCATCCCATCATTACTGATTTCCTTATCAAATGAAGGTAGAATCATATTGGATGTTTCCAACATGTTAAGCTGGACAACTTCAAAAAACAGGAGAAAAGAAAAAAAAAATCAGCAGAAAAAAAAGTATGCTTCAAATGAAATCTATGTTTGCTTGTTCAATCGCTGAGGCTTTCTCACTGTTGCCTGCAGCAGGTACCAACTATATATGTATAATATGGTAAGCACACCTGAACTCCTCCAGACCACTTCTGATTCTTCCACTACATGTCAGAGGAAGTAATGAACAGTTCCTTTATCATTGCTTTGATTTCCAAAGCCCCCTTAATTTTCTAAATAGTTATCAGTAAATTGATTTCATATGTAATATATATATAAATGATGTATGAAATATGCTTATCATTATGCTTTCATTAAACTTAAAGGAGAGTATTTCACCTATATGTTCTGTTTGCTAGCACATTCTAATCCTAACATATCCTGCTAGATGGAGAACAATTTTCCAAGAAGCAAATGTTATAGGTCTGTTTTATAAAGACAGTGGCATGAATATGAATATATGTAATCTGTCTTGCTGTAGAATTCAAAGCAATCTATACACCAGGAAAGATAATTATGTCTTTAATTTAAAATCTGAGGACAGACAGTGATCATAGACAATACTTTGCTGTCATGTGGCAGCCTCTGAACTACAGAATCATTGAAGTTGGAAGGAACTTCCAGACGTCACCTAATTCAGCTCCTGCTGCTCCTTCAAAAGCAGGAACATCTTATATCAACTTGCTCAGGGCCACATCTTTTTGGGTTTTGAATATCGCCAAGGGTGGAGATCTTGCAACATCTCTTGACAAGCTGTTGCAGGGGCTGCTTAGCCTCACGGAGAATTTTTTTGTTCCTCGCATCTAATCATAATTTCCCATGTTTTAACTAGTGCTTCTTCTCTTTTTTTTCTTGTTTTGGCAACAAAGACATCTAAAATGAAAATCTTTTTTCATGTCAGTTCCTTCAAATGTTAGTCTGCTATTAGTCATTCTAGAGAAAATGTTTAACACTGAAGGTATTTGGAATTCCCAAAGCTAGAAATGAAAAGAAAAGCTTCCAGGAAAAAGGAAACAAGAATGCTATTGAACCCAACTCTGTATATTCAGAAATGAAATAGACATTTTCTGTGAAGAAACAGCTTTGAACATTTTTTCAGTGTCTGGACAGAAAGACAAGATATTCAAAATGCTGAAAGCTTCCTAATAAATCCACAGGTATCACAAATGATAGCTCAGAACCAGACTGCATCAGGTATATGGCTTTGTTTTTTACCATAGCTGGCTGATTACTCAGCTTTGTCAGCTTTGTCACAAACCGTCAGCTAAGATAAAGGTCACTGAAGTTGGTTAACACCATATTGGTTTGTCCAAGTAAATTAAGGGTTAGTGTGGTGTTTGGGTTTTTTTGTTTTGTTCTTCTTTTTTGCCAAAGAAGTAAAATCAAGTACAATTATTTTTTTTAGTTCCAGTAGAGGAGGCTGACAGCAAATATACTTCATTTTTTCTATGTCTTATTAAAAGGTGGCTTTGATCCAGATGACTCAACTAGTATATGAGTTTACAACTACACAAGGGCAAATGGGCCATCCAAGCCTAAAGATGCTGCAAAAAAAGCTATTTATTTTTGTCTAAGCAAAATTACTTACAGCCTTTTTAGATTAGTAATTTACTCAACTTCATTCAAATGCTTTAATAATGTAAATGTTTTAGTGACACAAATATATTTACTCATGATTTTACAAAAGGAAAATAAATTACTTATCCTTTTCCAAACTCAGTGTTATAGTTGTAAAATTAAAAATTGCAGTACCTGACCTCCAGTCACCTATGTCTGGCAGAAATCAAGATTTAAACTGGCTTTTCTAACAACTCCACACAACCGTAACTTTCCATTGGGTTTTTGTGTTGTAACACCAAGGTGTCTGGGCACAATAAAACGAAGAATCTAAGTAAACAGATCCACTGATTTTTTATTTCTTTTAAGAAATTAAATGGCCTTTGACAGAGTGCTTTTCAGGTTGAGAAGGAGCACTTCTTACAAAATCTGCCCACCATAGGATCTAAAGGTGAAAGAATGACCATCTGCACATCATCCACATAACAGGAAGCTACTTGCTGAGAATAAAATGAGAGTTTATGACAAAAAGGAAAAACTATGAACAGTTATTTTTGAGAGGAATGTAAGATTAATCTCTTATTGATGCATGCTGAGAAACCTTCTTTTGCAGAATTAGAAGCTGAGCTGGAAATACATAAATTGTAAACCAAAGGGTCCCATACTGCATGCTGATTTTTTTAGTGAGTTGCCACCAGCTTTGAGGATCATGGTAGATGTAGGTGGATATAAGTGGCATATGCACTATAATAGAAGCCAGAAATGCTAAACTGGCCAATGGGATGTGATAATCCCATTTATGGTCAACCCAAAATGATTTGGGTTGACCACCCAAAGCTTCTCAATCTTTCATGAATGTCTGGAAATGCCTGCTCCAAACAACATTTCCCTAATGTCCATTAACAGATTGTCTAGTCTAGCTGCAAGTATCCTAAACATAACCTCATATTGTTTTCTGGATATTTCCTAAGGATCAGCATGCTATTTGCATGCATGCTCTATCTTCATTGTCTGTTCCTCCATCTAAGATATTTGCCTTACTCTGTAGGGTTCTCCAAGATTAAAATGAGAAAGCTAAAGGGAAATGGTGCCAAAGCACCACTCAGAGATGCAGTCACTGGTGCAGGGTATGGCTGAGTTCCTGTCTAGGCTTTGTCTTTGCCCACAGGGATAACTCTTGCGGCAGAAGTGGGGTAGTGACTAGAAATTCTCCACATCCAGCTTCTCTTTATTTCCTGTTTCCTTTCTGTTCTTATGTGGGAGCAACTCATCTAGCATAAGGCTTTCAAGCACACTTAACTTAGTTGCCTGAACTCCTGAACTCCCAAATGCACCTCCCAGGAAAGGGCAAGGGGCAGAAGGCACTGTTTTTTGTCTGTTTATAGTGCAACCTCTACCTCAGAGAAAAAGAGATTTCCACAGTGAGTATTTCCCTCCCACAGACTGAAGACCAGTCTTAGGATACAGCTAGGAATTAGTTTTTGACCTGAGCTGCTAGTCTAAAGGTTGAAGTTTAAAATTCAGAATTCTCAGAAAAGCAATGTGGATTGGGGAATTGGCAAATCTAATTCTTCCTGCCTGCTAGGAAGAAAAAAGCTTGCAGCATCCTTACAATGTACCAAATTTCCCTCTTGAATGTAATGACTATGTCTCATCTTGCTTTCAGTCTAATAGTAGGCTAAAATGCCACTGTAATAAACCCAATGGCCTTAACACAGGGGAAAAATAGAGGGATTCCAGCTGAGACTCAGATTTCTCAGATCATTACAGGACTAGCTATTTGCACTTGGCTAGCAAGTGCTAGGTTTTTCTTATATCTGTTTCAAATCCTGTGAGTTCTCTTTAATACTGCAGACTCACATTTTATGTGACAGGCTCCAAACAGTAAATTGATTGAAGCTTTTGTCTATCCAGGTATCTTCACCTGTGTAGAGGTAGAAAGTGATACAGGACTAACAGAAGAAGACTGGGAGTCCTGGTGATCACTTATTTGTATGGAAGCACTATTGGCAGCTCTGCAGAAGAGGCAGCCTGGGCAAGGGTACCTGTAACTAATCCATCAGTCAGCTGGAAAAGCAGAACAGGGGGTTGTTTGTCAAGATTTTTTTCAGGGGATTAAGGCTGCTTGTTCTAGACACAAAAAAAGACAGTAAAGGAGTAAGATGAGGAAGAAAAATTCTGCCTAAGTAAAACTTGGAGGATTTTGATCAATTCCTTAACAAAACACCACAAGAAGCAAATAAAACCACCCTGGGCAGCAGAGAAAGGTAGGAAGCTGAAACAGGGAAATGCATATAGACATTTTACTTTTCTGTCTCATCGACTGTGAGTTCTTTTCCAAGTTCACAGTTCAGATTCAATAGGATAAGGTCTTTTGTTTGACACGGTGGTCTGGATTGAACTTGTAGACTGGTCAATATATATGACACCATCGGCAGCAATTTCCAGCTGTTGCCAAGGCTTCAGCTATACAGCACATGCATCTCCACTGTCCCTGAGAGCATTTGTCCCACTTACCTTCTCAATCCCTTACTAGAGCTCACAATAGCAGCACTCACACTTTCTCCACCAAAAGAAAAAAATTACAGGGGGTTTTCAGGACACTTGAAGTAGTGGAAAGCACTAGAGAAATCAATAATCCAGAAACACATGCCTTTGTAATATGAATGGTGAGCTCAGCACCCTCTGTGGTCACACACCAAGAACCAAGTGTGCCATATACAGCATGCTGAAGTCCTTCTTTCCATCCCAAACCAGTGGCAACAGCTCAAATAGGAGGCTCAATACAGGCTCATCATCTTTTTGTTGGTCCTTCTGTTACTTTAGAATCAATCTATTTTCATTTATGTCCTTTTCAGAAATATGGAAAAACAGGGAAAATAAGCTTATCAGTGAAAGACTCCTCAGCTGCCTGAAAAAAGGTTTAGCTGAGCAAACTTCAATTTCTTTCCGGATTCTTTCTGCACTGTGCAGGTGCGGAGTTAATGTAAGCTGTTTCAAAACCTGACACTATTTCTGTAAGTGCGTATCACGTATAACATACATATATTGCATTTATACTATGCTCTATTTTCCTTACCTATTAAGTATAAACCACAGTTCAATGCAGTTAATAACAGAGTGAAATTTGGGTAGTCCCCTGAGTTGTTAGTGAACCTATTTCAAAAATAGGTCTGCTTTCATTAAGATACTTCTTAGAGCCCCAAAGGAAGTTCAAAGTGTATATGGACTGGTAATGGGAGAAAATAATTTCCTCCTGGAGTACCAGTTGAAATCCAGCCCAGACTGGTAGTAACTTTAAATTTTTATGTTCTTGAAGTTACCTGATCACATTATTCGCTATAGACAAGTGTGCCCATTAGAAATAGGCAACAGCTGGCACAAAGCAGCTTCTTGCTGGCATTCGCAAGAGCGAGGATAGGCTAAGTGTGTGGTTGGAATCTAAATGATTCCTCCCTCGAGGTGGTCTGGCCAGCATGGATAGAGGCACTTTAATTTGAAAGGGAAACTTGAACTTTTTACTTAATGGATGAATAAATGGAAGGCTCCAGTCTGCAGGACTGTCAGATTGGTAGTTTTCACAAATACATCAAATACCGCATCTGAGTGGAAGAAATTAAGATGTAAATATCCAGGAGCCAGTGCCAAAACCAGTGAAATCAGAAAACCGATTTGCCATTTTCGTTCTGTGCCTCAAAATACAACAATACATAAAGATCTTGTTGCCTACAAAGTTTGTCATGTTTTTAAAAAGGTACAAAGAACAAAAAATCTTTATCCTTTGATCTGCCAAAAAAAAGAAAAAAGAAAAAGGAAACTTAAAAATGGTTTCTCTAAAAATTTAGATATTTCTGTAGAGAGGGGTTAATTAGATGGTACCATTGCCATCAACAGCAATTTCTCTCTGCTGATCATGTGCACCTTCCTGAGAATTATAAGCAGCCCACTCCTGTGTCTACTGTGTATACTTACTGATGAATCATGCCAGTCAGGCAATTTATAGAGCCCTCAGAGTGACCACTGGACAAGCCTGAAAACGAATATTGGACATTCCATACGTTTATCCTGAACTATTTTTAAATGCAATAGCCAAGACATAGTTATACCAGCGTAGTCTAAACATGCATTGAACTTCCTGAGCTGGTAAGGGAATGTGTCAATTGCTTTCTGGGCTGGCTGTCCAGGGCAGAAGCTCTGACTCCAGCAGGGTCAGCTGCTAGCACAGGCTTCACTGTCATCCAGGGCATTTAATGGTTCAGGAAGGCAAGCTGCATTAGTCTACACCATGGACATGTATTCTATACTCCTGACTGAATATGGAAACCACCAGCTGTAAGGAAACATAAATTGTAGAGTTGGTTTGGCTTTGCATATCAAATATGTGCAGCATATTATTCACAGACTCCACTAATTAATCCTGATGAAATCATAATGAGAAAAACATTAACACTAATCGATTTGGATGAGATGAAATTTCAGACCTTCCTGACATTCTCATTTGTGACACATACCATAATGAAAAAAAAACCAATGAGCTTTCCCCTTGCAATGCAAGCATTAGCTTCCCCAGTGGTAAAACAGAAGGTCAGCTTAAAAGTCCTATTTTCTACAAGGAACAGCAATGCTTTAAATGACATAGGAGAGCATGCAAGTATTAGAGCTATTGTTTTCACAAAGCTATTCTGCTGGTGACTATTCATAGCCTCCCTTTGCCACATGATTCCTTTCCTAAGCAGCTTTCAAATTTAGGTTTCCATAGGCTACGGTTTGATGGAATAGCTAGAAGAATTCATGCATATATATTATGAAGTTTCATTATCCTTTTTTCTTGCATGAATAGCATTCCTTACAGGGTATGTTCTATGGGTGCTCTGTGCCCAGGCAGCATTATTTGCACATCTTGACTAATGAGGGTTCCCCACAGAGAAATCACAGGGTTGTGCAAAGTTTTTTCAAAGGCTCAACAGAAGGCAACTTTTGAAAGCAAGCAGTTGGACCTTCATGAAAGTCCCCCTGGCAAGCAGTAGGAGCTAGCATGTTTGCTGGGCTGGTTCCAAGCTGGCCACTGATTGCCACAAAAGGCCCCTGGGAGCCCGGCAGTCACCACAAGTTCATTTGCAAAACTTGTGAGTAGCTGCCCGTGCCAAACACCAGGATTATAAAAGCAGAACTCATAATCCAGGGCAAAGTCAAAGACATTACCTCTCAGCCAAATTGGAAACTATTGTGTAATTTCTCACCCGGGCTGTAATCATATTAATTTAATCAACCCTTGTCTTCAGAGTTTTAAGTACTGATGAATTTACCCTTTTATCTTCTCTCTCAAACAAGACCATGTATTTCTATTTCTATTTAAAATGCAAGTGAAAAAATCAGAATGTACCTCTAGCTTTTCATATCTGCAGTTATGATTCTGTAATTCCTCCAACTGACTCAGTAAAGTGGTAAGTACATCAGAAGAAGTCTTCAGCAGAAAATGTATAAGATGCAGTTTCATTATGCAGAGGTAACACAGGGGTTATTGCAGAAGGTTCTGCAGTCTTCTGGAGAGAAAAACAGCAAAGTAACCTTGGAATAAAGTATCCACGTTTGACTACCCTACCCAACCTACAAAGAGAGTCCTCTTTGGTAATTTTAAATGGCTATGAAAAGCTGTCCACTTTACACTTTCCTCAAGTATGCAAAAATGGGAGACTTTTATCACTTTTACCTTTTGTTTTCTGGTATATTTGTACTCATGGCTTGTGAAGGCCTAAAAATGAGTGTGTATATGCCCAAGTTTATATCCATCTGTCACCAGCATTAGAGGCTGCATTTTAAATCACTTCAGCATACTACTTGCACAGTGACTCAGTCCTGACAGGAGTGTCCACCCTGAGGATGCGAAAATGATTCAGTATTCATTAGTCTAACTTAATGCAGTCTCTCCTCAGCAGGAGAACAGCCAATCATGCGCCTTATCTGTGCCTGCTTCTGTGATTTATCCGCTGAGGACTGACCTACAATCAAGAACTTTACTTAAAACCTTTTGACAGACAGCTAGCTGCCAGTCTGGAGATAAAGTTAAGCTAAATACACCCATGCTAATTTCAGACTTTGCTTTTCTTTCAATCTGAGAGCTCTCCATATAGTTTTTGAACAAATTAAGTCAGAGATACTGCTTAGACCTGTATACTATTTTCATAAATCAAAGGCGTTCTGTTTCCTAAACTAATCTTGTGGGGGGTTTTAAAAAAAAAAATATTGAAAGAATGACACTGCTCTTAGTATATCACTCCAGACATGTGTGGATTTCAGGATGGTGTTGTAATGTAAAATGAAACCACTAAACACCCCGAGCCTTCTGAACTTTTTTATTTGTGAAGGTGGAGAAACGGAGTCTGTTTGACTGAAGAACAGAGAAAGAGAGTGGATCTAATTCCAGCACATTATTCTCAAATAAACCTGAAGTTGAAACATTTGGAAATTACCTGCATCAAGAGGCAATCTAAAATGCTTTCCAAGGGTGTCTGATTTGAAAACAAGACGCAAAGAGACGAAATGGAGTGACAGGCCTGTCAGTCTACCTATATAAAGAAGCCTTTTCCAATTTTACCTTGTCAAACTTTCCTCGTTGGTGGGTAGAAGGGTAGAAGAGCAAAAAGCTGGTTTTTGTTTTGCTTTGCTTTGCTTTTGGTACACTCCCAAATATGATTTTTTTTTCCAGCCTAGGTTTAGCTGCAGTTGTGGAAATAATATTCCCAACAAACATCCTGAACCTCAGTACATTTTCCCCTGTATCTTTACAGAGCCTTCAATTCAATCACTGTGTGACACTTAGTTTCTGTTGAGAGAAGGCAGGACAGAATGCCTCAGCCCACAGCAAAGCGGAAACGAAAAGTGGAACCCTGAAGAAGACCCATTTTTAAAGCATTCTTTGGCCTTATGTAAATTTAAATTCAGAGAGAGGAGAAATTATTACATTTTTTTCCTGCCTAAGGGTGAAGTTATTGGACTCCCAAGGAAGCTAGATAGATTTAGAAGATTCAGGTGCTTTCAAAATCTAGTCAATTTATAGATAGCAGTTTTTCATATAATCCCATGGTTGAAGAATGAATGAAGCTGACAGCCAGCGTCTCAGTGAACTAAGGAATCAGACTGATTTTTTTTCCAATGTCAAGTCAGTGTCATTTGGAGAGGGGTGGCAGCGAATAACCCTATTTGAGATCAGTTTTCTGAGTCACTACTGCCTTCAAGAGAAAAAGGCAGAGGAAGCAGCCCATAATTAACATAAGAATAAATATCTTTTGATTCTTTTAATACCGCTTCCTTCTGACAACTCGAAGCACTATCGGATGGAGTTAGCACTAGCTATGAGATAATTCTCTCTTTTTTTTTGTCTACACATCACGGAAGTTGTGAGATATTTTTCAATAATATTTTCTTAAATTTGGCAAAGATTTCCCTGGCTCAAGAATAATACTGAGGTTTTGTTGTTGTTTTGGGTTTTGAGGTTTCTTTGGTGCATTAGAGGATGAAGTAAACTCCACAGCACTGAAGATTAATGATGGAATTGTATGTGCACTCTACCAATTGTATTTTTTTATTTTAATGAATTGCTACTAAGTGTCATACATTTGAAGTAATTTATGGTGTTTCCTTTTAATAAATACAACTTATGTTTTAAGTAGCTCTTTTATCATATTTGTGTGTGTGTGTGTGTGTGTGTGTGTGTGTGTGTGTGTGTAGAAACTAATTTTCTGTGTTGTATCAGATGGAGAACTGGTAATTCCCAATGTCCCAATGACTTCCTGGTTTTGAAAAAGAGCTTTAAAAATCTTGTTTACCAAGCGTTTACTTCTCCGTAAAAACAACAGATTATTTGTATGCACCTGAAGACTACCATTTTTAAGACTGCCAGACAAAGCCAGTAATAATGATTTGTATGTCTGGTATGTATTGGTATTTTTGAACCTTCTGCTTTTTAGATAAGCAGATGGGAAATGGATGAATCTGTGAAGCTCTATGGAAGCATATGAAGCATAAAGAAACATAAATAAAGTGGTGTAAACCAATGTGTTTAGCTAGCCTCCAATTTTAACTCCTGCAAGCACTGCAGCAAAGAGATTGGTAACATATACTGATTAAGGCTCGAAGGCAATAGTCAATCCATAAATGAAGATCAGCTCTGTAGGACTGTTATTTTTATTTTAAATTAAAAATATCTAATTGTCAGCAGTTAAAGCCCTTGTAATATTTGAGTCAAAATCCCAAAGCTGAGAAATGCCAAAGTAGCTTTTTTTGTTGCTATGTGGCTTGTCCTTGTTTATGAGTAAGCGCAAACAGTGCCTTTGATTTTTAAGGCTGGTCAAGAACTGACAATTGAGGTGCTCCTTATGCTTAGTTCACCTTAGTATGACAGAAAGTTATGGATATTTGATTTTGTAACCCATGAAGTAGCAGAAAAGCATGTGTAAAATCATTTATGCAGTACCTTTCACAAATGCTTTCTATCACTTATGTCATGTGAAAGTTGCTCAGAAAACACTGCAGAAAAATGTTGAAGATGCTGCTACAGCAAGGTCAATCTGGATCAAGAAAGAGCAACTACATTTTTCCTGCTTTAATTTCATAGTTCTGGAGATTTTTTCTTCTTACTTGAGATTTAGTGTTTTGTTTTGTTTCGTTTTTTTAACCTGACAGAAGCAAATCAGACCGTACTTCTTCTACCAACATGTGAGTACTGGAATGGAAAAAAGAATTTTGTGAAGAGTTTTAAAGTGCCCTCAAACTGGCCTTTACTTTTGTATGTGAAAATTAATTAAACATGTGGGCTTTTCCGCACTTTAATTTTTTTTGTTTTGTTTTGTTTTTTCTTTTTTTCTTTTTTTTCCCCAGAGCTTGAAGTTAGTTGGGCTGTTATCTGAGTTTTTATGAACACTATCACACTGTCTACTTTCTGAACCAGAATACCTATGGATGCTCGCCCATATCAATTAACTTCGAGCCACATATTTTATCCACCAAGCCAGTGAAACTCTGCAATATTTCTTTTTGCAAAGCACTGCTAAGCCATTTAAGAATTCTGATTTTTCGGTGGGTTTGGTGAAAAGAAGATATCACTCCAAAATCTATCAAGAAATAAACAGTCTGATGTAACACATCTCATCTCTGCTTGTGAACACTCATATTTAAATCTAAACAATTTCCTTGTCCCATTTTACTGAATCTTTCCACTCATCAAGTGACTTTCTACCCTGTCTGTATAAAATATTAAGTTATTATGACCCCAACAACTTAGATATCATGCAATTTTGCAATGCATTTTAAAATCAATTTTTATGTGTACTAGTTTAGCAACATTCAACTCTGTGCACTCAACACTTTCATTCCTGCTGCTTAGGAGAATGAGGTTTAATTCTATCAGAGGCAGAAAATGTAAAGGGCTTTTGTCATCTAAAGTTGTGAAAGTCGTAAGACATGTCTGTAATCAAGTCAACATAAGAAGAATATAATGTTAAAAATTTAAAAATAGTATTATGTTAAAAATAAAACCACAGATGTAGAAATCATGTTACTGTAGCCACTTTTCTTCATAAGAGAAGGATAAAGAGAAATATTACTTGACCCAAAACCTTCTTTGAAAATTGCAAAATATTAAATTTAAAAAAAAACCAGACAGAACCATAAAAAATATGTACATTCAAAACAGATCACAAGATATCCTGTGAGTTCTCTGATCTCACTTCATGAGTGCTGATAATAGCAACTGTTATCTTGACATCCATGGGAAATAACTTTGTGTGTGAAATCACATTGGCCCTACCTAGCTGCTTTTTGCAGCACTTTCCTATCTAAAGGGGGAAGGGAGAAAAACACAGATGCACCATAGCTGCAGCTTTACATTATGAGGGATATTCTGTTTTCCCAATGGATTAATTGCTCCTTGGAGCAGGAATGTGTATCAAATTGCAGATTGAAAAGGATAAGTTCAAAGTACATTCAGCATTATTACATTTCCCATAAATCTGTGTATAAATATCAATAGCTATCAGTGGCTCTCTTAGATGCTTGTAACTTCTTCATGGCTATTGAGAAAAAGTCTAGTATTCAGAATTGGACAGATACTTGATAATCTTTTCCGTTTCCTTTTTGCAAGGGTTTAATTTCCTTTACTCATTTACTTGCGTATATTTCGAAACTTCTAAGGTCATAGATTCTCTTAAAGAGAGACTCCTCTTCAAAATGGTTTTGCAAAAGCAAAGAAAATCACTTCTGCATATTTTGCATTAACCTGATGGAATGCAAATGCTCATTTTTCAAGACAAAACCAAAATATTCTTTGCCTATAGGTATTCTATTTGATGTCTAAATGTTAAGAATTCATCTACAGCTGTAGCTCAGATTTACAAGAGCCTATCAGCAGCTGTTTGGTCTTCACAGGACAGGGGAAATTCAAAGTCACCTGATGTAACTTGGCAAACTACCATGATATACAAATGGGAGGCATCATCTCCTTTCCAGTAATAGCAGATTTTGAGCACTGTGAAGAATAAAAGTTTGCATCTACTTGTCTGTGAAAAACAGTTCTTTTGCAGCAGAGCAAAGATGTGGTACAAAGAGATAAAAAAAGTTCTTATAGTGGAGAGTGTTCTGAATACACATAGTTTTTTTGCCTTTTTGGGTTACAAATTCTTTGTGATAGTGAACAGAATCTCCTAAAAAATGCGAAGAAATCACATGGCTGCCATATAATTTAGTGTTTAACAGCACATGATTGTCATATAAACATCATGAATTGGATTAAGAATCAAAATTAAGAACCAGAAGTAATAGTTTATTGATGTATCAATATCTTCTGGGCCATAAAAATTAATCATTACTTCCGTGATTAGATGAGGGGAAGATAAGATGCGTTCATGGACATTGTGTTTTATTCAATCTGTTTTTGATGTGTAACTCGTATACTGAAAAGCCTGATTGACTTTTAAGGGGGATTTTCATCTCTGTGAAGTCAGATCTTGTACAACCTAGCCAGCAGAGATCCAGAACAAAAGCAATGATGTAAACACTTGAAATGAGTTTGAATCTAGGCCATGTTCTACTGAACTATGTGATCCTTACTGACTCTTTTCTCCAGAATGCTTTGTGTTTCTAATTTAAATTTTGCTACAGCTTATCTGTATCAAGAACCTTCAGACTTTCCATTTCCTCACCACCCAGCTGCAGAAAAAAAGACATGCCATCACACTCATATCATTTTAATTAATTATATAGCTGAAATAGGTAGGGATAAATAAGGCAAAAATAATTGTACTATCTCCAATGCTCTCCTTTCTTGTGTATGCTCTTCCAAAGTTCTCTTTCCACCTTTGACACTCTTCTCAAGATTTATGTTCTGCAATTCTGCCATTATGGCTGTAAATAAACTAGATCATTGCATTACTGTCAGAAAATAACACCTGTCTTGATGGCTTATCAGTATCAATTTTTGGTTCCAATAGACATGTTGTGTGTGGATCTTGTACACAAAGGCAAACACTCTCAAGGTGACCAGCTAATGTTGGAGCCACTGCCACCACATCAGAGAGCACAGGGAACATGGAATTCAACACCTGCTGATTTGACTGGGCTGGTTTGCATCTGCTTTTGGTTTGCTTTGAGTTCCAGTGTCACCATCATCTAACCTTGCTATCATAGTTACTGAGGGTGTTCCCAGTCTCCTCCTAGGATGCTGCTGCCTCCATTGGTCTCAGCCAGGACTCAGTCTGCCCGGAGGGGTGGGAGACATTCAGGCCTCCTCAGCTGTGGTAGGCACCTGCCCCACAGTGTCTGCAGGGCCCAGATGAGGCAGGCAGGCATGCAGTGCTGGCCCCTCTGTTTACTGCAAGAGCTCTTGCATGTCAAGGTTTTGGTAATGAGGGACCTACAGGGAAGGCTTCTGTGAGAAGCTGCTGGAAGATTCCCCAACGGCCAACAAAGCCGACTGCAGCCTGTGGATGTGCGGCGGCCCGAGGAGGCCACGCCGGAGTCCCAGTGTCCCGCGGTGAATGCGATCCAATCCGCCAAAGAAGAGGATTTGTCATCCTGGGACTCCGAAGATGAGGTTCAGCTGCCACACTCCTCCCCCTGAAAGTTTGTTTTCAGTTTACTGGTCGAAAGTTTCTGCTTCCCTTCCCTGTAACCACCCCTGTTGCCGCCCCTTGCTAGAAGCTTCTGTTGTTGCCGCTCCCCCATTGGTTGAATTGTAATTCCTCCCGCTGTTGATATGATTTGCTCCCCCGCCTGCCCCTCGATATTGTACTGGAGCCCGTTGGCTCCGCCCCTGCCGCCCTGCCCCAGGAAACCCCGTGCCCCCCTTTTTTAACCCCGTGCTCCCTTTGTTCAGTGCCCTTGCTGCCTCGTGGTTGCTTGGAGCAGGACCCTGTGTCTCTGTCTCAGGGTAGCCACAGCTCCAATTGCCTGCGGTTTTCCCGATGCTCCCGCTACAGCTTTTCCCTGAATAAACCTGAGCCTTGGGAAACTGCACCCCTCTGGACAGGCTTTATTCTCGGGGGACAGAAGCCTGCGATACTCTTCCCTCCTCTCAGACACACTCCTTTGCCACGGGGATTGGCGGATCGACCCTTGAGGCCTACTGAGGCTGCCGGAGGGAGGAAAAGGAGTGTGGACGGGCTGAAGCCAGATCTTTGGCAAGGCCTGCAGGCCTTACTGAAGACCACCACAGCTCTTTACAACAGCAGCCAGCTCCAGGATGGATCTGCTGCTGCACGAGGCAGAGTCCACCAGCCATAGTGGTAGTGCCTCTGGGATAACAGATTTAAGAAAAAGTGGAACAGCTGGACAACAGCAGCTGGAGATAGGAGTGAGAATATGCAGGAGAAATGGATCTGCAGGCACCAGGGTCTTGTAGAAGGAGTGGCAGAAGTTGCTCCAGACACTGGAGCAGAGATTCTTCTTAAGCCTGTGGTGAGGCAGGATGCAACCTCTGGAGGTCCATGGAGGAGCAAAGATCCACCTGCAGCCCATGGAGGACCCCCACTGGAGCAGGTGGATACCTAAAAGCGGCTGTGACCCTGTGGGAAACCTGTGCTGGCAGGACCTGTGCCCCGTGGAGTAGAGGAGTCCACACTGAACAGGTTTTCTGGTAGGATCTGGAACCCCATGGAGGACTCATGCTGGAGCAGTGTTCCTGAAGGACTGCACCCTGAGGGAGGGACCCACACTGGAGCAGAAGAGCTACAACTCCTCAGAAGGACCTATATTTGAGAAGTTTGTGGACAACTGTCTCCTGTGGGAGGGACCCCCACACTGGAGCAGAGGAAGAGTGTGAGGAGTCCTTCCACTGAAGAGGAAAGAATGGAAGAGACAATGTGTGATGGATTGACCACAGCCCCAGTTCCTCATTCCCCTGCTCCACTGGGGAGAAGGATATAGACAAAATCTGGACTGAAATTTAATCTGGGAAGAATGGAGAGGTTGGTGGTTTAAGATTTAGTTTTTATTTCTCATTACCCTACTCTGATTTGATTGGTAATAGATTAAACTAATTTCCTGAAGCTGAGTCTGTTTTTCCCATGACAGTAAGTGGTGAAAGATCTCTCCCTGTCCTTTTCTCAGTCTGGGAGCCTTTCATTATATTTTCTGTCCCCTGCCCAGCTGAGAAGGAGAGGGATAGATCAGCTGTGGTGGGCACTGGCATCCAGCTGGAGTCAGCCCACCACACACCATTGAGACAGAAACCACTTTCAATGCAGACTCACTCCACTGTTAGCTGCCACCAAACCAAGAAAAACCTTCCATAGCTGGATGCACAACTGGCTTCATAAACCTGTCACAGAGACCCAGCATGCTCACTCCATCTAGCTGAACTACCTAAACACATCCCAGTGAAAGGGGCTGGTTTCCAGCTTGCTGTTTTCAGAGGGGCATCCTGGTTTTCCATGTACTAGAGAGCATATTGTCCTGGTGAAAACCCAGAGCTATTCTAACAGGACCTGTGGATGAGCAGGAGGTGGCTGCACAGCTAGATGTATTGTACAATGCATGAGAGTGTGCTCACTGCAGGGCCTGGCTATGACCCTAGAAGCAGAAGCGATTTTATGAGAGGATAAAACCAGTAGCTGTTTTCTTGCACAGTGCAAAAATAGCAACCAGCAGTGGTGCTAGCTATCTTGTTCCTCCAGATTATTAACACTCTTTGTTTTTCCCTGATAGCAGGAGATTGTACAAATATAAATGTTTTAATAGATTGTCTCACTAAGATTAAAGTTAAGAGACCACGTTGCCTACCACCGTGTTACAGTCCTAATATACAGACAATGGTCTAGTCCTCTTTCTAGAAAGGGAATGCACCATGTGGTGCTTAAGCTGTCTTTAAAAAGATAATACCTACTGTTTGTCTGAATTAACACTAAAGAAGAGGATTTGTCCAGCTATGGTCAGTTTTAGGCTTTTTCCCAAGTTCACCTTTACCATTGTCCTAGTTCTTCCATTTGCTTTCACTAGGGATCCAAAGTTGTAACATCCAGAGTAAAAAAGTGCCAACAAGACCAGAGAGAAAAATGATTAAGAATATGATGTATCCTTGACATCTAGAATTGTTTCTCCAAAAGCACATGACCCCTTTTGCTCTTCAAAACCCTGATTATATTCTTGATGTTTTAAACTTTGATTCTTTTATTGGCTTCAATCAACTGTATTTTGCTCAAGGATAGAAGGGCTGCACAATTGTATAGAATGGTTTTGATGGCATTTTTGTGTGAAAACAAAGTCTTTATTCTTGTTTTTTCTGAAGGAAAAAGAAGAAAAAGCTTACAGGCATTCTGTGCTCCAATTGGCATATTATTCATGTGCTTACAAAATGTTCACATCTATGAAAATATTTACGTGCTTCACTTCCCTATAGAAAGTACTTTTTATTTGTATCCAATATATATAACTTACTGTGCTAGCTGTACAGGAAATTATTCAAAATTTCAATTTTGGGTTAGCTAGAAAAGCAGAGATGAAATAATGGTTCCAGGGAAATACTTGAGAGATTAAAAACTGATTTTGAAGCACCAGATTTTATTCCAAAACTTGATATTCATATGTAGGTGAAATCAATATGCTAGGCTGGAGCCTCACATCATATTGTTGTCATCATCATCCGTTTGTATTACCTAAGAGCCCTGGAGTCTCCATTCTAGGTTAATAAGTGTTTAAAAAACAGATGTTCCCTGCCTGAAAGGATGGATGCAGACAGGATGCTACAAAGAAAGAAGAGAATAGAGCTCAGCAGGAGACATGATGGTATCAGCACAGCACCACCAGATGGTTATCAAAGCAGTAAAAGAACTTGGACAAGGACAGTAAATTAGAAATAGCTCTACAGAACATTCACCAAAGGGGGAATACAAGGACTAAGACAGAAGTTTGAAAGTACTGTGTGCAGAAGTTGTGACAGATATACAGAAACAGCAGAGTCCAGAAAAAAAGTCAGAGCAAAGGTACTCTCCAGTTTATAAAGCTTAGTAGAGATCCAGTATAAGTTTAGAATGTTCAACGCTTCTTGTTTCACTCAAATACTATCAATTCTGATCATCATCAATACTGGGATACTCAGTTAGAAGAGATCACAGAATCACAGAATGGTTGAGGTTTGAAAGGATTTTTGGAGGCCATCTGGTCCAGCACTCTTGCTTAAGCAGGAACACCAACAGCTCTTTGCCCAAGAACATCTCCAAATGGTTTTTGAATACCTCCAAGGCTGGAGGCTCCACAATGCCTCTGGACAACCTGTGCTACTGCTTGGTCACCCTCCCAATAAGAAGTGTTTCCTGATATTCACAAGGAAATTCTTGTGTTTCAGTTTGTGCCTGTTGACTCTGCTCCTGATCCTGGGCACCACTGAAAAGAGCCTGGCTCCTTCTTCTTTAGGTGTTTACGGACGTTGAGAAAATCCTTAGGAGTTTTCTCTTCTCCAGCCTGAATGGTTCATAGTCTCTCAGCCTTTTCTGATATGAGAGATGCTCCAGTTTGAGACTACTAATAGTGGTGATGCACTTGACTCTGTGCACTGTGTCTCACTTGTACTTGGGAGCCGAGCACTAAGCACAGAACTCCAAGTGCTCCAGTACTGAGTAGAAGGAAAGGATAATCTCTCTTGATCGACTGGTAACACTTTCCTAATACAGCCAGAGACACTACAAGTTGCCTGTACAGTGAGGGCATATTGCTGTCTCATGTTCAGTGTATGACAGTATGGCAAAAAAATTGCTGGAGATTTTTACTTTTAAACTTGATTTTTTTTTAGAAAAAAGTTAATTTTTTAAATGAGTTTGTAAAGGGAAGATATTAAATCTGCATCAGACCAAGAGGAATCCAAGGTCCTTAGATATGGGATTATGAACCAGTCCTTGAAAGGGCCATTTGATAGGAAGCTGCCACTCCATAATAGGTTTTTATCAACAGTTGAAGTATAAAAAAAAAATCACAGAATCATAGAATGTGCTGATTGGAAGGTACTCACAAACAGGATACCCCAAGAATCACACCATTTGCCTAAAAAGTATTATTCAAATGCTTCTTGAACTCAGACAGGCTTGGTGCTGTGACCACTTTGCACTGTTGCAAGTACTCAACCACCCTCTGGGTGAAAAACCTTTTCCTTATACCCAACATAAACCTCCCCTGAAATAACTTCATGCAATTTCATGAAGTCCTGTCACTGGTCACAAGAATTAAGAGATCGACACCTGCCTTTCCACTTCGCTTGTGAGGATGTTGAAAAGTGCTGTGAGGTCCCTGCTCAATCTGCTGCCGAACAAACCAAGTGTCCTCAGCCACTCCTTATACGGCTTCTGCTCCAGACCTTTCACTATTCTATTGGCTCTCCTTTGGATGCTCTCTAAGAGCTCAATGTCTTTTTTTATATTGTGACACCCAAAACTGCCCCCAGCACTCGAGGTGAGGCCACCCCAGCACAGAGCAGAGCAGGACAATCCCCTCCATTGCCCAGCTGGCAATGCTGTGCCTGATGCCCCCAGGACAGAGTTGGCCCTCCTGGCTGCCAGGGCACTGCTGACTCCTGTTCAACCTTCCCCCAGCCAGGATCCCCAGGTGCCTTTCCCCTGGCACTGCTCTCCAGGATCTCATTCCCCAGTCTGTCTGTACATCCAGAGTTCCCCATCCCAGGTGCAGAATCCAGCACTTTACCTTGCTGAAATTCATGTGGTTGGTGATTGCCAAGCCCTCTGATTTGTAGAGGTCTCTCTGCAGGACCTCCCTGCCTACAAGGGAGTCAACAGGTCAATTTAGTGTCATTGGCAAACTTCTTTAATATTCTTTTGAATATTAAGTTACATTAAGGGAAAAAGAAAAATTTTGCTGTTGACATCATGCATGCTGTTTTTATTCTCAACTAAACCAGGCATTTATCATTGCGTTAGTCTCCTGTGAAAAGAACATAGAAAGTATGTTAAAGGGTGAAGTAGTTTATTCTTGCTACTGAAAAATGTTTTCAAGACATTTTTGAAATAACAAGTGCCTTTCACACCTCACTGACCACAGCTTTTGCAAGTAAAACTAGTCACTCTTAGGGCACATGAATTAATATACATTGGTAGCTTTTATAAATTTTTATGCTTTGCCATATTTCTCTCTCCAAAATATTTCAAAATGTAACATTCAGTTGTAAATGTTGATCTCTGTTTAGTCAGAATGATTAAGTGATGGTCATTGTAGCATGACTCATTGCTTCTGAATAGGAACATTTACACAATATTGTCTTTGTTATGAAGTGCAGTTATGATTCACATCATTCTAAGCCTTCTTCAAGAGAGGATAGTTATGATTACATTTGGAATACTTCATGCAACTTGGTGATTTACAGGTAGTGGGCTCAGTACTTATACTGATGCTTTCTAAAGGAGGGAAAAAGAAGAAAGGTTGACTGCATTACTTAGAGATTGGTGCTGCCAAAACCATATGTTCTCTTTAGACGAAAATGAACCTCCTTAGAGGAAAATTCTTCAAAAATCCTGTATTAGAAACTTTCCACAAAGAACGGGAGATTGCTGACTCATTTGGTCTTGTACAAGGTCCTGTCAAAGACATAGGTTAAAGTCATAGGCAGAGCTTCACTCTTCAGAGGAGCTTTGATTTTACATATGCTACTAGCTCTGCAGGAAGATTGCAATAAAAGAGTTACTATAAAACATGTCTCTAATATGCTGAATTATCTGAACTGGTGTTTGAAATAGAACAGCTGAGCTCAGTCTGTGTGCTAATACTGGTACCTGGGATTGTGTTCTTGCATCTGTGTGTGACCTAACCTATCTTTTTGCTATGTTGACCCTGCACACTACATTCATTGTTTCAAAGGCAGCTTAGTACCTAATCAATCATGACTATTTCTATCCCCACAAAATGTTCTAGTAGTAAAGAGAAATAAAAGCTTTTTAATGACTTGGTTTTTAATCATAGGCCCAACAGCATCAAATAAGTATATGTTTTAGACAAACCTAAATAGATTTCTTTTGATTAGTCTATTAAAGTAAAACACAAATGTAAATATACTATCAATTTTAGAGCATACTGATATCCATTTTTTTTTTTTGGTAAAGTTAGAATGTGAGTCTTGAAACAATCAAAACGTTTCAGGTGTGCTTGAAAAGGAAAGGTTTTGACCTTACCAAAAAACAACATTTCATCTTTTTCTTCCTCAAAACAAACAGACACATTGACAGACATCAAGGGAACTGTTGAATTTTAAAGATGTCCTATTCTCTGAGAGAAAAATAACATTCTTGACCGCAGTTTTTTGACCACTGTCCTTCACATCTTTTAATGTGCACTTTTTAATATCAGAGAGATGCCTCTGCTTGCCTTATGCAAGGCATGCCTAATATACAAGTTAGCTATGCATTAGTTCTGCCTTCTACATAATGAGTCAATCAAGAAGGAGTTACATTTGTCATTTATATGTATCAGAAGGTGTGAGCATGGACTGAACTCTCTTTCTTTCACAGAAACATGTTCACCTACTCTTCCGTCCACTTTCATATCACTTAGGCTGTAACAATTAATTTTGCAAATTTCATACTGGGCACATCTCACTTAACCTCAGCCAAGTAATAGGGAGCTGCGTAATCAGTTTAGCTGCTTCAGACTTCTATGGGAATGAAAAGATTATGTTTCTTCAGTTGTTTTCATTAATCAAAAACAAATAATCAAAATTAACATCTCGCTGTTGAACACACAGGAAGAGACCTAGTCGTAATGTTGAAGCAATAAAGAAATACTTTTGCAATGCAGTTTGACAGCAGAAAGTCCACAGGTTTTTTAATAGCATTCAATCTGCAGAAGATATTTCATCTATGTAGGGCAATAAATACAACTACACCTGCAGCAGCTCTGGACATCTCATTACACGGAGACAGTGACAGATTGAAAGAAATCAAGGGTAGCAAAACAAAAGTGATCATTCGCTTGCAAAACAGACTTATGGAAATATTAGAAGGGCTAAATACATACCAGTTAAGCCAAAAGAGTATGTAAATGGAGAGGGAATTCCACTGCTCTTTGAATAATGCAGAGACAGGAGATGTACCTAGGATGTATTTGTTTGCCTGGCCTTAACCTTGACATAACCACATTGAGTTAGAGCCACAAATGAAATATTTAGGACAATGCCAGGAAAAGTCCTCAGCTCTATCACTCAAAGTACTGGGCTGTACTAGTCTGGCTATATCATGCCAACGTGCAGAGCTACAAAAAATGGACTCCAACATAACCAACCAATGCCCTCCAACCTTCAAAAACCCACCACAACTCAGAAGGAAAACAAAGAACTGCCAGAGTACACCTACTTAGCTGCACAATGGCTGCAATTTCTTGTTCACACAAATTAATTTCTAGCACCTAAGCTTTTGATGTAGTTGTTTTCTTAATACATTGCTGCCAGCATGATAAGGTATGGTAGAGATCCTTTCTTCTATTGACTGAATAAAGCTCCCTTCTGAGGAGGGACTGACAATAAAATAGCAAATAAATTCTTATTTTCTGGGGAGCCCTTACGCTCTCATGTCCACAGTAAAAAAACTGCTTTGTTCAGACATGTAGAAGTAACAGAGCAAATATCACTGCATCCTAAAAGTTTATCCCTTCATGTCCAAAACTTTCTTTCTTCCAGTCCAAATGCTGGCTGCACTGAAAAAATTGCATTAGTAGAGAGATGCTGAAGAAAGTTTTGTAATAGGAAGATACTAAAGTGACACACTATTCCTTATACACAGTTTATCTAGGAGCCTTTTTGGATCCTGAAAAAAGCTGCAGAATCTTCACTGGGTTCATCTCCACAATTCTGGAAAGATCTAATTTTCAAAACTTCATCATATAGAAAGTGTTTGCTAAAGTATAATCCGTACGACATCAATAAGAATTTTTTTTCAAAAAAATGTTTTAAAATATTTTCTAGTAACAGCCATTACTTGAAAAGAATTCTCTCGTCATGAGGACATGATTAATTCTTTCTATGCTATCTCTCAGGAAAGAATTCATAATTTCATAATTCTTTTCAGGGAGTCAGAAAGAAAAATCCTATCTTCTTCTGATCCTATTGCAGTCATTGGACCAGATGCATCAGCAGGATAACAGTAACTTGATCAGAAGTGGTGCTGATTTCTTTTTCTGCAAGTGCTCTCTCTTTTGTGGGATGTACCAAAAGTAATCAGTAAACATTGCAGTGATCCTAGATTAATTTTGTATGTGGATCTTACCATGTGAAGCATAAATACCAATAATAATTAAAACAATGCCCTGTTCCAATCAGCAGTTTGTAGTGACCGTGGCATTTATTCAAAGTATACAGGAATGTGACTCAGTTCTCCTTGCTGAGAAGTCCCGCATTGATTATGAATGATTACGATACTGTAACAGGAAATTCAGCTTAAAGCAAACGTGTAAATTAAAGCCCAGATATTTAAGGAAGGTGTCATAATGATAAGAGAATTGCACCTAAAGGCAGGCAGATGGGAGATGCTCAAGGGAGCTGCTCAGCAGAACAGTGTACAAGTGAGTCCTGCTTGCACAGTCTGTGTCTGGCAGCTCAGTTCTGTCTTTCCAGAAAGGAGGCCCTAAGCTAATGAAAACTGCTGCCAACAGCAGCCTACACAAACCATTTGGCTGCCAAACTGCAACATCAGGCTGTGAAGTTGTTTTTCTCTCTTGTTGCCAGACTTATGAAGGGACTATCACTTCAATGCCTTTTTAAAAAAATTTTTTTGCAATGACAACTGAGCAAATATCAATTTTTTTTTATTATTTACTGTGATAAGACCTATGGGGCACCACTGCCAATAACACATAGAGCTCTACATCTGCATTTGTGTTTTACAGAGGAATAAAACCCAAACAAAAATAATAATCAGTGAATACATATTTTCCTGTGTTACAAGCTAGGTTGGCAGTGTTCTTGTTTTCTATGAAAAGCCTTCATAAACAGTCAGGAGAGACAGTTGTGCTCAGAATGGTGCACCTGTAGCATAAGTCCTCTCTCTCTTCCAGCTGATTGCGGGCAAGAAGATTTAAACAAGGAAAAAAAATATTGGCAATGGTTTTAATTCTGTAAAAAAATAATAGAAACATTAAACATGCTGAGCACTGTCTTGGAGCTTATTAGAAAGAGTTGTCAGCTTGAAAGCAATTTAGAAGCACACACGTTATACAGTACACTCACTGACAACAAGCAAGCATGCACCTCAAGTTGGGAAATCATGGAATTGAAGAAAATTGGTGGAGAAGTGAAGCCAGCCAGAGCCAGTATGAGAAAGGAGGAGAGTTAAAGTCAATTTATAACCCTCTTAACTGAAAATTCAACAGCTGCCTTCAGCTGTAAGATATTTTAATATAAGTGCCATAGGTTGCTAGCCTACATTCTTTTAGGATATGACTGTCAGTACTCCTCCTGTTACTGAGGAGCCTCAATGTTTATAGTATCCAAAGAGGCATATTTGTGCCTCTGTAGACCTAACTTTATAATGGTCATTATCACTATTCGGTGACTGAGGTGAGATGCATGTTAATTTTTTTCCCAGAAATTCTATTTTTGTGTTATTTTTAAAGAAGTGTGCATTAAAAACTTTTGTTCCCCTTTATAGGGCCCCAGTAGAACTACCTGTGGTCTGAGATTTTTTGGGGAATAGGTAGCCTATTGAAAAAGAAATTTCTCTTGCTTCACTTAATTGCCCGTATCCTACAGAGTTTTCTTTATGCCTTCTAAGAACTGATATAATACTTATTGTCTCTGGACTGCACCAGCTTGTCTTTTCTTAAGACTGCCTAAAATCTGGGCTTTCTGCAGGCTGAATATCAGACCAGGCTCTTCCACATTTTCCATGTGATGCTCACATATGTGCCTAAGTCAGCTGTGAGCCAACCATGAGCAGGCAAAGGCCAGGTGACTGTGCTAGTGAGTTGCTGCCATCACACTCACCCAGTCCAGCAGCTGCCCTACTCTTGGCCCTTTCTTTGGTGCAGCTGCTTCGTGTGAAAGGTTGGCAGTGTGCAATGGCCACAGATGACAAGCCCTTGCTGTTAGCCTATTACTGACTATGCAGCTTCTCTGACATGTGTGGTTCCAATGACTGTGAAAGACCTCCACAACAAACACCCAGAGCAGATAAACCTATTGAAAACATTACAGCTGTTCGTCGTACTGGCTTGGCAAGCCATGCAACATGTTAGCTTTGATGCAGCGGAGATTCATGATGATCAGGTAATGCAAATTGTCAGTAATAGGCCCAGTGGTACCCTCCAGCCCTGTGTTCAATGAGGGGTGAATAAATGCTTTTATGTATATAATAAAATTTTTAACTCTCACTTCCTGTCACTGGAGTTTTTCTGAGCAGCAATGCTGGGAAATCTTTACAGTGGAATCACACCTCCATGAGTTCCTTTCGGCTGTGGCCGCTGCAGAGCTGTGCACCATCTGTCATGAAGGCGGCAGAGAGGAGCATTGGATTAGCAGCCCAGACTCGTATGTGAAACACTGGCACTGGCTACGTGACAGAGCAACTGGGATCTTCATGAGGCAGGCAACAGCTATCATTGTAGCCTCCTGAGGAATGACAGGCAGAGCCATTGCACAAAACAGTTCTGGGCTCTCAAGGAGCTGAAACAGCAGGCAGTACAATGAGAAAAGTTGTGGCAGGCGATTCTCCACACTGGTATGAGATCCCTAATCTGCTCCTGCTAGGAAGGGCAGAGCCTATAGTTTGCAGTGCTTTTCCTCCCCACACTCTTATACCTTGCCAAAGATGACAATATGTTGTTAAAAAACTATTTTGGCACAGAGCATGTGTTTGTGAGCAACAGTAGCACTCTCAGATGCTCTTATTATTAACAGAATATGGGAGAAATCAAGTGTCAAAAAAACAAACACAAAGGATTTGTGGTAGCTTTAAGCTCTATCTACTCAGAAATCAAAGAGAATAAACTGCGAATTTACAGCTAATGTCTCCATTTAGTATAGTTTAGAAAGCTGAGATTGAATCTCACATGCTGTGGTGTATGTAAGGCAGGTTTCACTATCTATGCAATGGGAAATGAGCAGCAGTTACTCAGTGGCCAGCAGGATATTTGGCAGCTATTTGAATCAGAAGCTAATCATCAAGTTTAGAGAGTTGACTAGAAAAGAGAGAAAACTAGGAAAATCATATAGGGCCACAATTCAAGCAAGCAGGCTTAGTTCAGAGCCTTGTAAAATCAGACAGAAACTTTCAATTAGTTTCCTGTTGAGTTGTGTAGACCTTTAGTAAAGGTTCATATGAACTGACAAGGAGAGTGAGGTGGGTACGAACTCTACAGAATTGGACAAAAGTCTGCTTTCAATAAAGAAAGAAATCAGATGGAGAGACTCTGGAGCTTTTTAGGGATTGGAGGAACAGCTGAAATCCTCTCAAGATTCACCAAATGATGGTAACTTCACAAATAGGATTGATTTTATAAGGCTTCTTTTAGTGAAAGATAAAAAATGTACTGGCCAGTCATAGATTGTTGTCTAGGTTTTATCTATATCAGTGGAGAGACAGAGCAGCCACAAGGCAATTCAGTCCCCCATTTTCTACAGACAAAAAAGAGGACAAGATGGCTATCTTACGCTGCAAGTCTTGAAGAACTAAGTTTATGTACAAAGAATCTGTTGTTACTAAGCAGTGCCACTTGAAAGACTGCTTTGAAGAACTCAAAAGATAACCCAATGTCTACTTCTTGGAACCTGTTAAACGGCGTCTTTTTACAGATTGAGCTGCGATTTTGTAATTGTATCTCTTTTAGAAAACCGCTTACTTAAAAGAACAAAATTACATCCAATTGCGCTTTTATTAGATAAAAGAAAAGCCATTTTCTGCAAAAGTGGCTATTTAGAAAACACTGACACTGTAATCGTCTTTGTTTATCCTGGCTGGGCAGGTGGAAGGTTCCTAATGCAAATAGATATGATGAGAATTGTTGAACACTTCAATCTAGGCAGTCCTCATAACTTGTACCTACTACTCTGAGAAGACATAGTAGGAAAAAAATCTCATAAATGTAAAGCAAGGCCGTAGGCTGGGCATCTGGATTTCAGGTGGTGGAAATTCCCTATAAGAAGTGGTAAGAAACGCAAGAGATGTCTTATGGGCGATGGATAGTTCTTTAGGGATCAGAATCTTCCGTCAGAAAGGAGCTGATGAACTCAAGATAGTGACATGAGGTAGAGATCTACAACCTTGATTTATTTTCCAACTGTCAGCCAAATGCATATTAGACAGGTGAGTATACAGATAAACCGTTATGATGTGTTACACAGAGCACTAATATAAAGAATTAATCCATTATAAGTCTTGGATAAACTAATATTTATCTTGACTGTGGAGCTTGAGAGTTCTCTACCATGCTGGGCAAATTATTACCTTGTTAGCCTCTGCTCAACAAGCTCAGGTCAGCAACTATATCTCAACGTATTTTTAATAGTCACAACCAGTTTTTAATGTCACAGGCACAGACATATAAATGGATTTGATATTCTCCTACTTAAAAACCAAGACAACAATGGAAAACCCACTCATCTCAGCCAAAAATTATGTAATCAAAAATGGTATTGAGAGATATTTGATACTTCTACTTCTTTCAGATAATCTTCTAAGTATCTTCTTGCATTTATAGTCTTGAATATGCAGGACATATTGCAACATCTTGCTGTTTAAAAGCCCTTTAACAGATATCAGTGCAAGGAAAAAAGAGTTACTGTGTCAGGTTAAAAGAGCTTTACTAATTTATATGAATGGGTGAGAAAATGGAAAATATTATTTAAATATAAAAATAAAATAGTGGTGTAGTGGTTAATAGTTAAATTATGCTTTAAAAAATTGTGTGAAGTCGAATGCCTCGTATGGCTAAATGGCTAAATTTAATCTACTAAGTGGTTAAAATACTAACATCAAGCAAAATGTCTGCAGTAATGAGAGAGGGCAAGGGTTAGGAATTAAAAAGAATCTCATAAAATAGAAGCTGTTTCCACGATATGATGATATAAGGCTCTGTGAGATATAAGGCACTCTGATAATCCTTGAGGAGTGATTCCACTTAATCCTATTTTATGCCACTTTATTTATATATTTTCTTGCTTCACCTCCTTGTAGCAAACATTAATACTGATAAAAAACTATATTTGTGATGCACTGCATCATGATCAGAAAAAAGAACATTGTTAATAAAGTTCTGTGATTGAAATGGCTTGTAGCAGATAGTGCACTTCTTTTTCCAATTCGACCTGTAGCATAAACTACACTTCTAAAATTCAAAGGTGCTGCAATATGTCTTCTTTACACCTCTTTTTAAAAATACAGTCACTGGAATGAGGCTCACTTAAAGATAATATATTCCAAGAGATGTAAAAATGCTACATAAAAACCATTCAGAATTCTGAGGACAAATCTTGACACAAAGAAAGAAAACTAAAATATCAGCATTTATTTTACCTGTTCATCTATTTTGAAAAGAAAGTCACAATTTTTTTTCACCAACATAATAAATCTTCATGCAAGTACTTCAGTGTGACCATCAGGAAATTGAGAGCAAATGTATCTGCCACACTGAAAAATGCAGAGCTAACTGGACTAAACTATTGGGAAAGTGAACAGCTGCCAGTTTTGGAGCATTGTGCCTACATGTCCTATCTCACCCTTCCTGTACCCGCAGATATTCAGTCTGTTTATTCCAGACACCTGATGACAAAACTCAAACTTGACTCCTACAAAGTGTTTCAGGAAGCTGAACTTGGCTTGCTGATATCACAAGGGAATAGAAAAATGAGGTTTTCCAAGCCTCTCTTGAGAAAAGTAACTTATTTTTATTCTTTAATCTGAAGCTTAATTGACTAAAACCTTATTAATGGGGATATATCTTTACCAGTTCAAAAATTGGACTTAAAGACAGGTGGTTTTCCTTAGAAGCATAATTTCAAAATAGACACTCAAAGATATAAAAAAAGTAGAAATTTTTCCACATGTGATTTTGTTATACAGATCATGCAATATAATTAAGTTAAATAAAGATATCTAAGACATTATTTTACTGTTGAAAAACATTGTTAGAGAATTTTAGAAATTTATATCTCTTGCTAAAGCATAAATTTGATGGAAATTTTACCTGAGTGTAAAATTGTCAGTGATATTTCCAACCATTTATTTTTTATAAAAATACTTCCTGAATCCTATTAGTCCTACACATAATCTTTCCATATCTGCATAGATAGACTAAATACTGACACAAACAGTTTGAGCTTGCATGTTTTTAGGCCAGGATTTACAACTCCAAGACAGGTGGTGACCTCATCTTGAACCATGCAGAAGCACAAGTGGTATAAGAGTCCACTGGTTATCCGCCAGGTAGTATTTTTGGCAAATTAAGCCATGCCATAGCACAGAAACAAGGCTGAAGTGTGCTAAACCCATAGCAATTAAATTAGTCCATTTTCTTATTTTTAAAAATATTTGCATGAAAGGCCTGGTAGATACCACAGGTATTTTAACAGCAATACAGACGTCTCCCTCTGGGAAATTCTGATCTTTGGGTACAGCCAGAAAAATATGTTACTGCAGGAGTCATTAAGGAGTTCACTTGTAACATGATAAAAATATACATGACCTATATTAAAACCTACTCCATAGTAATTTATCATGAATTTTTCTCCTTCACTACCAGTTAGGAGCCATTCAGTGTGCAAACTGGCAATTACTGACGTGCTGGTCTCATGACGTGTGTCTAAATCAGCTTAGTCTGCAGACACTCCTGTCTCTGTGCCTGTGCCAGGCACATACCGGATGCTGTTTAAGTGCTAAAGAGAGTTGCACAGATGATATTTGGGACAGTGATCTGCTTGCTATTTATATTTCAAACTGAGTCAAACTAAATGGATTTCTGAAAGCCTCTTAAGGAAGATTTAAAGGAAGAAACAAAATGAATTGAAGAAACAAAACAAAAATAATAGAAAAAACAATGCAGAAAGGTGTGAGGGGTTTCACCTGAATAATAGTTATGTGCCACAATTTACCTATTTGGTATTACATTGGAGAAAAGAACAAAACTTAAAGATGAAAAAAGGAAGGAAAGGGAAATTATCTTCACTTGAGAGATTCTTACTTTCATGGATTCCAGCAAGAATAGCATGACTATTTTGCCTTAGGCTTATGCCCCAGGGTTTCCAGCAGTATGGACATGAAAGAAAGATGCTAACTAACAGAAACTCTAAGTGAATTTCTAAAAATGTGCTAGCAGATAAACACTGTAGGAATAGTCTTATGGCCCCACATCAGATACAAGGTCTGAATTGTGCTAAACTTATCAAAAATAAGCAAGGAAAGGAGATCTGTGAATTCACATGACCAAGGACAGCATATGCCTTCTGTAGCCACTGCAATTCTTTTGACTGTCATATTTCCCTTCTGACAAAGCTGAACTGTGCACGTTTTCTGGCTACCAGGTAAATTGCTTCTGTTAATCTGAAAGGAAAGTAATGGACAGCAGGGCTGAAAGCTTAGTACAGCATTAGCTCCATTTGTCAGAAGAAAGGATGCACCGAGAGTCTGCAGGAGAGCAAGATGGAGCAAACTATCTTCCCTTGAAAAGGGCAAATACTAACTGGGAGTTTAAATTTTTAACCTGGTCAGTTAACTATAAACTATCCAACACTTGTTGAAAAGATGCACCAGCAGTCAATTTGAAGAAAAAGCCAGTGACATGCATATGACTTCACAACCTGAGGCTTTGTTTTAAAACTGTTTAAATAAATATCAAAGTAGCATCTCTTGAAAAATACTTATTGAAAAGAATACTGAGGAGGAAAGTAACTTCATTTACAAGTATGATTGCTTGATATTGTCAAGAATCCTGAATGCTGTACCTGCAGATCTTATACTTCATAGTAAATAAAGTTCATATGCTGCTAAATGCATTCTTATTAAAACTGTGTAATAATTAATGAATCTTGAACATCATTGTGTTTTTACCTACTTTTTTTCTTGAGTAAATGTATTTAATTATCATTGTGCATCAATTTCTGTGAGACAGAAAAGAGAAAATGATAGTCAAGTAATTGATGTTAATATATCTGGCTCTTCACACAGAAATTCCCTAAAAGTAAGTATATCGCAAAGCCACAATACCTTATCAATGAGATATTTGCAACAGGGTCCTTTGTTGGTTTAACACTGCATATAACAATCAATTGCCAAGTTGGAAATTATCTTTTGTTGTTTTTTATTCCAGTCTATAAGCTTTTCTACCATTGATTTCTCTGCCGTTTCTTAGAGATTCCTTAGAACACTTAGCTTATTTATATGATGCTTAAATCTCATCCACCCACAAGTCACCTTTTTTCCTAAATCCTTAAGCAAGCGTGATTTTGAGGTTTTTTCACTGCTCTTTTTCAAGAAGTGGGCAATGTGCATTTAGCATCAGTGTCACTTAGTCTAAGGTATGCTGAAGCATAGCTTTTGCCTACTGAAGCATACACAACCTTTAAAGTTTGGAGACTGTTAAAGAGTCACCCTGCTTAGCAACAGTTTTGCTTAACATTTTGTATTTTCTCAATTTCTTTCCCTGACACTCGTAATGTTGGATTTCACGGAAATAGTTCTGTATATCAGAATAAGAAATAGAATTATAATCACAAAACCAGCGTTACAGCTTCAGACAATAAAGCAATAGGTAGAAACTTGCTTTATTCTGTTAGGACAGAATGGAAGTATTGCGCATATTGTTCAACCAGTCACTTATGGATACAACGTTGATTTAAAATAAAATAAAACTGACACTCAGCCATTTCACAAGATATACTAAAAATTCAGTATTTCTACTGATAGTTTAGGATTAAATTTTTGAGCAACATCCCCTGTGACCTAAAAAACTAGCTCAGCAGCCACCAAACACAATGGTCTATCTTCCTCCCGGTCTGTGTCCTGTGGGTGATTGTCTTTCTTGTGTTAGAAGGTACAAGAAACACCATATGGGGGCTGTTTACAAGATCAAGCACTGCTTGGTGAGCTAACATTAGCCTTTCTTTACTGGGCCGACTACAACAGTGTCACAGCTCATAAGGCTTGACAAAGTTAATTAATTGTGGGAGCTTCAGTTTTCTGCCTGCTGTAGTTGACACTGGCTACTACTACTACTACTACTGCTGCTGTTACTACTATGACTAATAATCATAGTAACATGGTTGAGATTTCTTCTTAGTGTGAGAGCAGGCATAAAAGACAAAGCAAAGTATTATATACAGTTTTCCAAAGAAACTGTGATTTAATTCCACTTTCCTCCATATGCACACCAATGCCTTCAACTCCATTCTGAAAGATATTACGGTTGATGTCAGTGATTTTAGAGCTGTTAACAGGCATGAACATTACAGGTACTTTCAACTCATACTGTTTGATTTCCATTAGCACACTTTATCATCAGATTGTACCTAACAGAAAGTGCTGAAATCTCTTTCAGTAATTCCTTATAATTTTGGCCCTTATGAAAATAAGAGTGCATCTCCCAGGTGAAGCGGTGTATCCATTTTCCCATTCATCCTGCTAAACATGGAATTAATTCTCAGCTGGTCTAAATACTGCACCACTTTAACTTAAATGCAATTATTTGCAAGTATTCTTGGCAAGTAAGGGCTGCAGACTTTTCTATTTATCTGACTACATGGTATGTACTTTATCTTCACCCACTCATATTAAAATATAATCTAACAGTGTATTTTCAGCTGTCAAACTGACATTTCATTAATTTTCATAGACAGCTGAGCATATATTAAAAGCTAACTTTGTGCAGAGTGAATAGGATTTTTTAGCTTCTCAGTATTTTTTTTATTTGCAGCTTTCCTCTATTGCAGCATGTAATGCCATGGTGGGGCTGCAGTGATGCCATGTCTTTAATTGTGAAGCACTCTTTGTATGTTGTGATCTCTGCTGGTAGTACATGACACACAAAACATGTTAACCCCCTTTCTTGGATCAAAACTTGCATTTCTGCCAAGAGGTACAGGTCATATTTTTAAATAAGTCAGGAATGAAATGACATGGGCATAGATTAGGGTCTCAGGACTCAAAAATGGAGGAAGAAAGACTCCTAGAAATGCACTTAACCACACCTCAAGGAAAAGAACCGTAACATTTGTGTGAAGTCCTTTGCAGGCAGCAGGGTGAGAAGCAATGTGCAGACAGAGGGAGATGCGGTGAGCAGCACCAGGGCAGAGGCCAGACAGCCCCGTGGGGCAGCAGGTCTGAAACCCCTGTGCTGGAGCTCTTCACTTGTCCACGGAGAGCTGCTCTGGCCTGGCACATGCAGGATGGTGTCAAAAAAGAAGGGTCTGCAGAGATTACCAGTTGTGGCTGCTGAGGTGGCCCCAGATGTGGGCCAGGTGACACCTGATCAAGTCAGCTTAATAGTTGTACCTTCCTTTGGCTGTGTGAAAAGCTCCAGAAGTGCCTTGTTAAGTGGAAACAATTTCTGTTAGAAGGAATAAATTTCCTGATTGGAATAGGTTTTAAAAAGGATTAGGTGTCCCCTTGTACCACTTCTCACTTTATCACCACACTTGTTTCCAGACTGTAGGTGAAGGTTTGTGCAGACATTAAGTGTATTTTGTGTGGAGATTCAGTAGCCACACTGTGATGGTGTCCTTCTGGCTGGCAGGAACAACTGAAGCCACCCAATAATCATCATGTCCAATTTGTTGGGTGTTAGCAATCTACAGTGGAGCCAGCAAGGCTGAAGCCTTTTGCAGAAAATGACATATTTGTGGAAAGGGTTAAAAGTAAGCCAGGTACACTCTATGTGAGGCACTAAATGGAGGGTCAGAGGCAGAAGCTGGACACAGAGTGGAACAGGGACCTTTTTCCCTCTCTGTCTCATTATTGCTCCGCTGGGAATTGCATAGTCTAGCCAGCAATGCGGGTTTAGTTTAAAAGCTGGCTCTGCAAGAAAAATGATATTTGAGAACCTAGGATTCTCAGCTATATTAGATCCTATATAAAAACTTCATCAACAAGCCTTCCTCTGATATATGCCCAACATTCTCAATTTAGAGCTCTAAATTAGTGTTTCTAAAATTCAGTAGCAATATTTTGACTAAGATGCAATGAAAGAATGAAAATTTTCCAATGCTGACCTTATGCCACATGCCCATTAAATTGAGGCGCTGTCCTCTATTAAGGATCACTTTAGTGCTTACTATGCCCATTAAGTTGAGAGAAGAAAAAAATAAAATAAATCTCATGATTCGATCTCACTATTTCATTGGAATAGAGCACATTTTTTGTGTACATTTATTATTGGTCTTTAAAAAGTAATTAAAAACTTGTTTCTGTAACAAAACAAGAATGAAAATTCTTTCTGTTATATAGTGCATCAGAAATTCATCGACTTAATTATAAGCTTTTTATGGAACAATCCTTCTGCGAGGGATGCCAGCATGGATTTCCTAGAAGTAGACAGCCTCAGACAATAAAGGAAAAAGAGATATTTTATCCCAAGATTGTTGAACTAAGATAGCATGCAGAGTAAATGGTCAAAATATTCTGACACATTCACAAAATTCTAGAGGAAAATCTACCTTATTTTTTTAAAATGGTCATAAATTGATAAACAGTTTATCTTCCCCTATTTTTTCAAAGGAATCTCAAAAAAAAAAGGAGTTAGAAATTAACTCCAAACTATATCTCTTTTTTTAAAGATAAAATAAATATTGCTAAGAGTTTCAGCACCTGCATATCTCTCCTGTTTGACCACTGTCTTTTATGACACACTCTGACAGATCTTTAGAGCACCTATATTTTCAAGGACAGGAAAAGTACTTAAGTGTTGTAAAGATCCATAAATATATAGCCAGCATAGTCTGCCACTAAACACACACATTTCTACTTTGTTCCCCTAAAAAGTAACTTTTCCTCATTCAGAAAAATAAATTTGCAGCACTGTTTTTTCCTCTAGTGGGATCATAAGATCTATGGATTAAAACTAGCATATGCATGGCTAGAAGTTCTGGATGAAATATCTTGAAATGGGCATGTTTTTCTGTTCCTGTCATTTTGATTTTATTATAAAAATTGTGATAAACCTATCTAAGCTTTAACGAGCCCTAAATATTGTATTAACATTTTATTCAGTACTCCTTAACTGGATTGACCTAGAGCTCTCCATAGGTGAGCCAATTGATCAGAAAGATTTCCTTCTTACATCGCAGGACCATAAAATTGTTTAGATTGGAAAAAGCCCCCAGGATGATCAAGTCCAGACTTTGATGAAAAACTACCATGTCAACTAAACCTTAGCATTGAGTGCTATGTTCAGTCATTTCTTGAACACATCCAGGGATGGTGACTCCACCACCTTCCTGGAAAACATCAAGATACGAGGAGTGCCACCACCTCAAAGACACAACCTTTCACAGCACCCTCTGTGGCTAGGCATACTCGCCAAAGTGGAAGATGGAAAACTGTGCTCTGAAATCCTTAGGCTGCAGGTTTCTGAGGGTCAGCTTGGTTCTTGAATCAGCAAAATGCACATACTTTAAAATCCTTCCATATATTTAAGGAACTTTTGAACATATACATGCAATCCTGCTAACGCTTTTCTGGTCTCTGGCAACACAAAGCAAAATGGGTCAGCCCAAACCATAACAGGAAACAGGTGGGACAAGAGGTGTGCATGTGGATCCATCAGATGGACAGAGTCGTCCTGGAAAGAAGCATGAACATCCACTAGAGTGGATATCTGTCCTAGAAGAAGTTCTCTTCTCATTCTGTCCTACATAAATATAACTTTAAAAAATAAAATTCAGTAGGAGAATAAATACAAGTTGCTGCTCTCATTTCTGTTGGCAGAAAAGAAAGGGTTACTTAATTCTTTTTTTTTCCCCTTTAGAAATTCTGATAGCTCACTGACTTGGAGAAGAAGTGAAAACTGGCTCACTCTGAAAATAAAATATTGTTGCAGTACTGCTCGGCCATCTACACAATGACAAGAACAGGACAAAGCTGCAAATCTATTCCCAAGATACTGTGGATTCTAAGCAAGAACAGGTGGGAATCAACAACCACAAAAAAATCATGATAGGAAGGTGTAGGATACATATGGCTTAAACTAGAGCGCTTGATAAAGACACAGAAGCTTTTAATGGCATTGTATCATCTGAAATCCTTGCAATACCTGGCTTTGAATTTAAATCTCAGCAAATACATTAAGGATGATTGTGTACTAACCACAAAAATCAAACTGTTCCTTCTTGGCTCTTGATGTGAATGATGCAGGAGGACAGATAGTGCACTAATGGTCAATACTTTATGGAAGGCTGCCTTGAAATGACAACTGTACTCCATATTACTGTTCAGAAGATGGGAAATACAAGGGGTCTCCGAAAAAACAGGCTTCAAACTTTACAGTGGGCTCAAGCAGATATTTCTAACCTCATTCCCAAACAGCTGTGATTCTCAATCAGTGTCTCATAAGTGCAGAAATCAAAACAAGAAAAATAAAAGGAGGAAATAATTGCATACATGAGGAAAAATTCAGGTTAAAATATAAGGAGATGAGGGTGCAAATGGACTCACATAATGAAATCATATGGGTGTTTTGCAAGTGAATGTTATGAATGATAATGAAGTTAGGGCAGTTATGCCTAAATACAGCTGACTTATCAAAGTAATATTTAAACTATGAAGGACAATGTAATATTAGCAATTCTTTATAGTATGATAGAGGACATAACACCTAATGTTATACACTATATGACTGTTAATTTACTGCTGACATTTGTCTCCATCTACTTTGGGTTACTTTTGTATATCTGAGCAATGATTATTTTTAAACACGTAATCTGAAATTTTACTTTATCACATTCAAGAATATTTTATGGAGATTTCTGCTCACCAACTAGGATTAGCTGCTGCCTAGCAGCATGAGAATATTTCATTGCTTCTGTAATTATTTTAAGTGACTTCTAATCAGGATTTGAGGACCATGCCTATACTCTCATTTCTAATTATCAAGTGAAGTTTGAAGGACTTTAAGTTGATTTGAGTAGCCCTGATGTATGCAGCTCATGACTCATTCATGCCAGCCCATCAATTATTCCATTGTGGTGAGGGAATTGAAACCAACCTCTCTTTTAAAAGAGAAATCACAAAAAACAACACTTTCAAAATGGCCATATCTTGAAACCTGGATTATATAATGTGATGTTTTCAGAACAAGCCAAAACAACAAATAATTTCAACTAGGTTTGCAAGTCAATGCATCTGATAGACACAAGTTTTCGTGAATGAGAGATGTTTTACTGATTAAGGAAGATCTCTCTAATCCAATTTCCATGTTAGGTTGCCTGGCAGAATTGGTCTTAAATTAAAACTCTCCAGGAGATGCATGCTATCAATATTGAATTTGGAAGCCACGAGACTCTGAAAGTTACATATTTTCCAAGGAAAATCTTAAACCATTGGTAAGTGTAGATAGAAGCTTTTTAAACACAGCATATTTCCCTCTAATCTGGGTGCAGTGAGCCAGAGCCTGTCAGACATGCCAGAAGGCTTGGTGCAGAGAGGGATGGTCTGAGGGAAGGCAGGAGAAGGGCACAGCCTTGCCTCCAGAGCACCTCCATGGCCAATGTCAGCCCAGAGATCCCAGGCCCTTTGCCCAGACACTGCAGGGCCACTCTCCCAGTGCTGGCAGAGCTACCTTGCCTGTCTGGGCAGAGCATGAACACAGCACTCTTCCCACCAGTCCTAAAGTCAGAGTATTCAAGATGTTCAAAAGTAACCCAAATTTCTTTTAAAGCAACATTTTGTATGCAAGTCAGCTAATAAATTTCCAAAGTGCTTTTACTTTTTCTATGCTCCAAATATACTTTTAAAGTTCTGCATTTTCTCAGATAATGATTAATCCAGCTAGAAATTCTTGAGTTTGGGGGTAAACATGATAAAAATATGTGAACTGACTCAAAGTCATTACAAAAATTCAGTGATCTTGACTTTTCTTTCACCTCATTATATAACAAGCTGAATTAGAAAGCCCATATAAACAAGACAGACTTGTTCCAGGACTTGTCTCCTTGTCTATGAGTGATTAATATGTAAAGTCAGATTAAAAACATTTTTTTCTGGCAGGTGAAAACAGAGATACCAGGACCAAATTCATCTCCAGTGACAATTCATTAGGCTCAATACAATTACACTAGGACAGCTTTTAACATTGTTTCAAAAACAAGACACAGCAGAAATCCCTCTGCTTTCCAATGAATAAATATTGAACAGGTACTTCTGTCTTCATTTACCAAGATTCCTTCAAAGGAAGTTATTTGAAAGGCTATGAGATGTTTTCTGTTCACTCAAACAAAGAAGACTTTTATCCTCACACACCTGTCTCTTCTAAGCTAGGAAATTAATCAGCTATCTTCTGCTAAAGTAGTATGTTTTTAACTAATTGTGCGGAACAATCCAGCAAAGTGTCTCTGAATAAGAGAGTAAAGCACTATCCCATTTAATATGGTAATGAACAGAAAAATCATTTACTGTCACTTGCTGCAGGAAGCCACTGGAATACCCCTACTCTGCAGGGCATGAGACTGGGGATCAGGACTCTGGGCTTATTTTTTAAGTTCTTTGAAGAAACTCCTCTCACATCCTGATCGGATAAAACTGTCTGCTTGAGCTGTTACAAAGCTTAACTGGTAAGAACCTTATTTTGATAACCCAGTTGTCTTTGAGCAAACATAAAACATTCAAAAATGTGTCTGGGTGTTTGCAACTGCTCTAAAATTAAAAGTTCTTAACTATCAATGCGACTGTGAGTTATGTATTTTCCCACTGGTTTGGCTCAGTTTTTGTTTGAGATATTGGGAAGAAAGAAGTTCTAATAATAGCTTCAGTGAAATTCCAATCCCAGCATCTCAAATGGAGGCACACCATGGTGAGCCAAAAAACCTCCATTATACCCAACAAAAGCAGTGGACACTCCCAACCATTCTTATCCTTTATGACGCATAGAGTATTACCTATAAATTCCTCCTCTTTCTACATAGGGATGCAATTATTAGGAAAAGTCTCAAGAGATTATTAGAGCCTTTTATTTTAAACAGGCTCTTCTTTGATGGTATGAGTAGGCAGGGAAGGCACAGACCTGAGGACTGGCTGAGATGAGACTTCTGCTGTATCATTGCCTAGTCTCAGAGTTAACATTGGTATCCTTTTAATTTTTTTTCTCATTTCAAGGTGAACATTCACACAGATGGCTATCCACACAAGTTACAAAACAAAATAAAAACCTAATGTGCCAAAGGAGAGCTAGTAAAGATGGAATTTTTACTGTCTTGTCCTTTTAAAAAATATTTTGCATATTTAGAATATGCCAGAAAAATTGAAATGTCAGAATTCCCCAAGTCAAAATAAAATTATACAAGTGTTCATGCCAATATAATATTAGCTCTGTGAGTCACAGTGAGAATGGTACAAAGACCCAGCACATTTCTGCAATAATTTTCACAACATGATTAAGTGCAAATATATATATATATATCTCCTTTCAGAATGGTTGCCTTAATAAAATTTACCAGGCCTGAAAACTAAAGAATATCTAAAACGAAAAGCATTGCTATGTTAATTTTTGTGATGTTGTTGACTACAGTAGGTCAATTCAAGACTCCTAAGAATGCAGAAGGGGATGAAAATTCAATAGACAACATGGTTGTGTTTGTACCAATCTTTTCAGCATAGTCAGTTTTCTTATTGCCTTCACATGAAATTGCAAAAATTTTAATCCTATTTCTTTGCTAAGTAATGGATATTTCACCAATTTTTAAAACTATTTCTTTGCTAAGTAGTGGATATTTTGCCCTCATTTCTGACAACTGGTCAAAACTGTGGTTTTTTAATATGCAGATGGTCCATTGCACTGCTGGGAAAGAGAGAAAGGCAGCAAGCAAACTTATTTTCCCACTTCTAAAAATATTGAACTTTTGATGTTCTTGTCAAAATAAAGCAATAAAAAGGTGCCTCTTAGAACTAGAAAAGAGAAATGAAATTTCAAACAGCTCCAAATTATGTTAGTTGTAGAATATACAATTTTATGAGCAACTACATCAGGCCCAGAGAGTAAATTTTGAACCTTTCAGTTCAGTCTGTAATTAGAAGCAGCAGTTTTCGTTGTTGTTGTTACTGGTGGTGGTTTGTTTGCTTGTTTTCCTGTCTGCTCTCACTCAGCTGAACAACTCCCCTTAGCAGTGAGATGACCCTCTCTGAGCTCATACCATCCACCAACTTACTAAAGCTGAGATACAGCAAGGTGAATTTAACTGCATCATGTTCTGTTCTGTTCCTATCTTTCAGGGGCACATCCCAGCTCAGAATGACACTTTAATTCAATTAAGATTCTATAGAAGGAATCTTGTTTAGAGCCCTTCCAGCAGTGTTCCCTTATGAAAGAAAGCTGCACTCCAAAGAAAATTGATTGTCATGCAGAAATCAAATTCTTAAGAAAATTTCATATTTTTTCAAAATCGCGCACACGTGTGTGTGTGTGTGTGTGTGTGTGTGTGTGTGTGTGTGTCAGTTATTAATGCTGCAGCCAGGAAGTGGAGGAGAAAGACTCAAATTATTCCATTTTTAATTCTGAATATGTATTCCCCTTTTCAGTCATTTGAAAGACAAAAAATGCCCCATTATTTTTATACTTAATTTTTTCCAAAGTTCTGCAAAATTTCCAATCTGAATAAGATACTCTTTCCTACACTGTACCAGAGTCTAGATGTTGTTCTTGAACATCACTTTCTTTGATGTAAGAATTTTACTATCTTTGTATACCACTTACTAATTTTCAGTATGTGTGTACTCCTTATTGTCACAGTCAGACCCCCTTCAAGCACTGCCCAGTACATATTTGTGCTCTTAAAATATATATCTACAGCATTAGTTGAACCTAAACATCTCTTAGGACTTGCCTAATTGCAGTCCTAAGACTCCCATCATCATCAAGAACCTTGTCTTCTCAAGTTATAAACAGGGTCTATGAATAAATTCAGAATGTTAACTAATCTGGAGAAACTTCCCCAGTCACAAGGATGGTCTTATTATACACAATTAGAAGGAATTGCCACCATCTGAATAACTGACTTATAGAAAAGGCAATGCCTATATATATATTAACTACCCTGTGGTGTTTTGGGGCTGTACAATTCAAAATACAATCATGAACTTTTCCTTGATCATCTAATTAAACATGTGAATTCATGTGTGTTCTCTATTATGCGTCAATAACGTAAAAGCTGTTACAATAAAATTTTTACAATAAAATGTAAAAGCTGTGTGAAGATTACAGCTGAAAAATATGAGAGAAATGCAGAGCCGATATATTACGGAAAAATAATACAGTCCCAGTTTATCTGTACAAGTCCTAGCACAGTTGTCCTTTCAGTGTCAAATCCTTCCGGGTGATCAGCAGCAGAAATGTAGTGAAACTCTTCCCCTCTAAGCATTTTCTATTCTCTACATTGTATCATTTCCCCCCACTCCAAATCCTACAGGCCTGCATTAATATTCATCTGTATTTATTGATGTAGGCTCTGTTAAATGTTTCCATTTATTTAATTGGTTTGGTGTGTTTCAACACTGATTGACTCAAGTCCCAGCTTCCATTAATCTTCCCTGCTGCCCATGACAAAGCTCTCATAAATTTGTCCCACAAACAGAAGTGGCAGATAATTTTTCAAATTCATTTCATGTTACCTTGTGCAGGAGAAACTTCTTGTTCCCTTGACCAAGGACGGCACTTGTTAAACAACAAGGCAGCATTTAAGAAGTGACTGCTTCAGGTTTTGTGTAGATCAGGTAGCCTCCAAAATAACTTGATATTGAACAGTCTGAACTAGACTGCCAAACAGAGCACAGTTTTGGAACAATTGCAGAAGTGTGCTTCTTGCTTACCTATTAGATTTCTTTGTTATCAGCTGCAATATTTAAGTAAGTTTGGAGAAGGTTTATAGACATTTTTCTTCTAGATTGAAAATAAGAAATGAGCTGTTCAAAGCCACACGATAAATGATTTCAAAAAGAGTTCTCAGCCTGACAGTTGAATTCCCTGATAAAGAAGATTTTACAATAACATCACTAAAAGATGTATTGAGGCCTGCAGAACTGAGTGCTATCATCCATGGTAAACACATTTTTGGCTGGTCCATTCAGGGGAAACTCTTTCCTGTCCTTCCTTCCAGCTTCAGGAAGCTGAAGAAAAGGCAGAGCAGATACTTGTATTCAGCTACATGGCAGAGAGAAATTTGAAGATAAAGACCAGACAAGTACCTGCCTTGGGATGAAGGAACAATGAAACACACAAGGCAGCTTTTGCTGAAGACTGTGGAGACTTTCTAGAAGAGAAAATTTTATTAATATTTCATTAGGTTCATCTTTGTAACGTTGCCTTTGTATAGACAAGTTTTATGTTGTTGTAAGAAGACAGAACAATTGAGATGTGGTTAGGAAAATGCGACTCATGATCTGTCATTAGCAAAGTATAGATGTCTTATCCTAATATGCAGGGTATTTCTTCTTTAATAAAGGTCAAGAATAAATAGTCTGTGTCTACTAATTTAAAGTGATCAAATTTCCAGCTCCAACTTTTCTTCTCAAGTTGTTGAACACTGTTTTCTCCACAGTACCATATCCCTCTACGTGATCAATAGCAGAAGGCATTGTAAAAGTCTTTAGCTGTCATTAGCTAAGCAGGGTTGAAGACCAAAATCTGAGTGCTTCCATAAAGCAACAAGCACCTGAAAGCAGCATCAGCACGATAAGCGTTTTCCAAAATTAACTGCAGTAGGCATTACACATATTGCTGTGGTTTGGAAATACATTGTTTCTAGAACAGTTAATCAAAGAAATCATGTCAAATTTCACAATGCTATCATAAATTATTTTTGCCAAGATTATCCCTTGCTAGTTATCCTGTTCATATAGCAACACTTTTTTCCTTCAGGCAACTCCAGGCACATCAGGAGGATTGAGAGTAGTTCATGTATCAGCAATCCTGCCAACTGGACCAAAACCTGAATGTGCTGAGTTTACAGAGGAAAAAAGCTCCAGACACATGCTAAAGAGACACTGCAGCTGAAGGGGTGTTGAAGGGCAGGGCAGGGCAGGGCAGGGCAGGGCAGGGAAGGGAAGGG